>JAOTRA010102998.1:0-11018 GCA_026260255.1 Pseudolaguvia tuberculata
TGAGTCTGAGTGGACCATGTTCTCCACCTCCATTGTTGATGCAGCTGCCTTGAGCTGTGATCTTAAGGTCTCTGGTGGCTGTCGAGGTGGCAACCCCCAAACCCGTGGTGGAAACCGGAAGTAAGGGATGCCGTCAGGCTGAAAAAGGAGTCCTATCAGCCCTGGTTGGCTTGTGGGACCCCTGAAACTGCTGAAGGTTACCGGCAGGCCAAACAGGCTGCAGCACGAGCGGTAGCAGAGGCAAAAACTCGGGTCTGGGAGGAGTTTGGTTAGGCCATGGAGAATGACTATTGATCGGCCTCAAAGAGATTCTGGCAAACAGTCCGACGACTCAGGAGGGGAAAGCGGTGCTCTGCCAACACTGTTTACAGTGCTTGTGGAGATCTGCTGACTTCAACTGGGGACATTGTTGGGCGGTGGAAGGAATACTTTGAGGATCACCTCAATAACATCAATACCACCACCACCACGTCTTCCTTTGAGGAAGGAGAGACGGGGGGCTCAAATGTGGATTCATCCATCACCCAAGCTGAAGTCACAGAGGTAGTCAAAAAGCTCCTTGGTGGCAAGGCACCAGGGGTGGATGAAGTCCGCCCAGAGTATCTTAAGTCTCTGGATGTTGTGGGGCTGTCTTGGCTGACACGCCTCTGCAGCATCGCATGGCGGCTGGGAACAGTGCCACTGGATTGGCAGACCGGGGTGGTGGTGGAAAGGGGACCGGAGGATGTGTTCCAACTACAGGGAAATCACACTCTTCATCCTCCCTGGGAAAGTCTATGCCAGGGTACTGGAGAGAAGAAGTCATCCGATAGTTGAACCTCAGATTCAGGAGGAACAATGTGGTTTTCGTCCTGGCCGTGGAACACTGGATCAGTTTTATACCCTTTTCAGGGTGCTGGAGGGTTCATGGGAGTTTGCCCAACCGGTACACGTGTTTTGTTGATCTGGAAAAGGCTTACGACCGTGTCCTTTATGGTGTCCTGTGGGAGGTGCACTCGGAGTATGGAGATCAGGGCTCTTTGGTAAGGGCTATCCAGTCCCTGTATGACCAGAGTAGAAGCTTGGTTTGCATTGCCAGCAATAAGTCAAACTTGTTCCCAGTGCGTGTTGGACTCCGTCAGGGCTGCCCTTTCTCACCGATCCTGTTTATTATCTTTATGGAAAGGATTTCTAAGGATCAGGAGGCAGTCAGGTTTGGGGACCACAGGATTTCTTTTATGCTTTTTGCAGATGATGTTGTCCTGTTGGACCTTCAGCGTGCACTGGGGCGGTTTGCTGCCGAGTGTGAAGCAGCCGGGATGAAAATCAGCTCCTCCAAATCAGAGACCATGGTTCTCAGTCGGAAAAGGATGGCTTGCCCCCTTCAGGTTGCAGTGTGAGCTTGCCTCAAGTGGAGGAGCTTAAGTATCTCGGGATCTTGTTTATGAGTGAGGGAAGAATGGAGCGAGAGATTGACAGGAGGATTGGTGCAGCTTAGGCAGTAATGCAGTCGATGTACCGATCAGTCATGGTGAAGAAAGAGCTGAGCTGTAAAGCAAAGCTCTTGATTTACCAATCAATCTACGCTCCTACTCTCACCTATGGTCATGAGCTTTGGGTCATGACCGAAAGGATAAGATCCCGGATACAGGCGGCTGAAATAAGTTTCCTCCGCAGGGTGGCTGGGCACTCCCTTAGAGATAAGGTGAGGAGCTCGGTCATTCGGGAGGAGCTCAGGGCATCTGTCACGGATGCCTCCCGGACGCCTCCTAGGAGAGGTGTTTCGGGCATGTCCCACTAGGAGGAGGCCCAGAGGAAGACCCAGGACTCGGTGGAGGGACTACGTCTCTCAGGCTGGCATGGGAACGCCTCGTTGTTCTCTACGAAGAGCTGGAGGAAGAGGGAGGAAGAGGAAGAGTGTCTGGGGAGAGGGATGTCTGGGCATCCCTGCTTGGACTGCTGCCCCCGCGACCCGGTCCCGGATAAGCGGTTAGAAGACGTATGTATGTATGTATGTATGTATGTATGTATGTATGTATGTATGTATGTATGTATGTAAATACTATGCAATTACTTTCTAATAATCTGTCTTCATGCATTCAACTGAAAACAGATTTATAATATTTAAATATTACTTAAGACCATGTTGGAAAAATGCTTAGAAATAAGGGAGGCGTGAGCAATTACAGATATATAGTTTTGATAAAAAATTAATCATAAACTAACTATAACATATACATATTAGGCGTAGCACTAAAATAACAGAATAAAAGGGAGCTAAATGTGATGAAGAATAGACTAAAGACAGAGACAGTGTGCTATCAGAGATCTTTAATAACTGGATAAACTTAAACTTAAAGCGTTAAACTAAAGACTAACCAAAATAAATATACAAATACAAAAAAAGACACCAGAGACACCGTGGTACTGAAAGGGAATATCTTTATTGAATGAGCCCCATTATTAGTCAATTGGAATGATGTCTTCATCAGAGGGAGAGAAAAGGGGTGAAGGCAGGGAGATGACTGAGTGAGGCGAAGTGTCGCCATTTGAAAATAAGAATGGTGATAGTGTGGGAAGAGGAGAAACACTGTTCAATTGTAGGAATTATCTGCAAAGGTTTTTGACTCCAGAAGGCCCAGGTTTCCTGGTGGAATCAGGAGAATGTAGCATGGAGTCGGTTTGTGTTCCGACATCACAGGTTGAGGGGAGAATGGCAGGATCAGTTTGCACGGTGACATCACAGGTTCGGGAGGGAAAGATAAGGTGCACTGCTGAAGTATTTTCTTGCAAAGTGTGCAAATTGATGAGTTGGTGTGATGAGAAAAATACCCAGTTAAACCGGCCAGTTGAGAATGCCACACTCGCATGATGAACTCCTTACGTTTAGCAGTTAAACATGCTAGGAAAAGAGAGAGAGCAATACATAAAATAAGTGCGTACCACTTTGTCATGGTGTGCTATAAAAATATTGACTTAAAACGTAGCTATTATTTACTAATGTTACGTGTGAGGAATACCAACAGGAGTAAGAACTTGGGAACACGCTTTTATTCAGTGGTGAGTACAAACAAATCAAACTATACGGAAATGAAACCAAAACCGTGCAGCAACACTGCTCTAAGGAAAATCGTACTTAGCTTCTTCGACTTGAACATGGAAACCAATTCTGAGATCTGACGGGGACTCGAACATAGACACAGATTCTGAGAGCAGACGAACGCTATTCCACATAACCGTGAACATATAGTTCAAGCAATAATCAGCGCCATTGTAAAGATGGCGCTCACCTTAAATAACGCACCATCGCCCGGCTGATTGATCGCATCCCCAATCAGCGGGCAATGGTGGTTAGTGATGAGTAAGGGGTAGGGCATGACAACTAACTGTGTGAACTTGAATACTGAATTAAAATAATCATAAATAGGTGATTTTAGTGTTTACTGATAAAAATCATTAAGAATTGATCTGAATAGGTGATTTCACAATATAATTTGGAAGTAGTTCAAATAACAACAACAAAAACTACATAAAACTTATATATATATATAAAAGAGAAGAATAAATAAAATTAAAACTTACGTATTTTAGGTGGTTAATATGTCCAAAGTACAAAAACTTCAAAGAAAATTAGCAGCGAACTGAAGTCTTGGGTTGCAAATAAGCAAAGTGTGAAAAATCCGGAAGAAGGGGGAATTATATATGGGTATCGTCATTTAAAAAAATAAATAAATCATATTTTGCTTGGGTTTAATGGAAAATTACAGGACTGCCACCAAACAGTAGGACCTGCATCACTAGGGTAGCCTACGTCAAAATTAGAAAAGAGCCGGAAATAATAGTAACTGCATTGCTAAAGGAGGAGCTTGAGTGTTTTTTTTTTTAAATAATGGAAATTTGGCAAAACTGGATTGGATAATTTAAAAATAATGGAATTCCATTGGTTTAGAAGAGGGTGGGACTAACGCTTAAGAGTATAAAAGGGGACAGATTTGTGAAGGGATTTGCACAATCTTTTGGGAACTTGCATCATTTGGAAAGTTTGTTCTTTTAACTTGTGCCATTCATAGTTGGAAAGATTGCCTTCTTTGGATCCTGTGAATGCTTTCTGACTGCAATAAATTAGAGGTTTTGCTCTTTTTGGACTCAAGAATTTTCATTATTTTAAGAAGTTCATTATTTTCTTTCACAATTGAATTTGGACATAACGGAAATTGGCCTATCTTCAGTCAACCTGAAGCACTGAATATTTAGTTGGCTGAATTATTCCAGCAATGTGTCATGGCATGTAGTTGATCAGTCTGTGGCTCTGCTCACGTGTTATGGGAGTCCAGTTTGCGCTGACTGTGGTCGTTTAGCTCTTCTGCATTGGTCTGGTATATTACATCTTCCTCTCCATAATACCCCATATATTTTCTATGGGGTTAAGGTTAGCCCAGTCCTTTTTGTTTTTAGCACAGAAGAGATACTTCTGACGCTGTCAGTTGTTCAAGAGTGGCTTGACACAAGGAATACGACAGCTGAAAACCTCTGTGCGTAGTAGCTCTTGAAGCACTGACTCCAGCTGCAGTGCACTCTTTGTGAATCTCCCCCACATTTTTCATAATTCTCTCCAGGGTGCGGTTATCCTTATTAACAACAAAACTTTTCTTTATTTTAAAAAGAATGCAAATGTAACAAATAGAGCAGCACAAAGAAGCACTTAATTTTATAATTGAACTTGGTTAAAAACTTGGTTGCTGACGAGAGCAGGAAAACATTTTTGTTATAGTGAATTTCCAGGAGTGTCTATTATATGGCTAAAGATTTAGGAAACACCTTATTAGTACAACCCTTATGTGGATTTCAACAAACTGCAATGCTGTCTAGAATGTTTTTAAATGTTGTGACATTACACACATTTCCTTCACTGGAACTGAAACACTGACTCACAATGACAATATCCATGTGCACAAACCAGACCCTCTTTACCTCAATGTCAGTGACTTCATATTGTGGCTAAATGAACACAAATTTGCAGCCATGTTCCATAATTATTGATTATTACAGGAGTGAGAGTGGAAATAAATATGTAAATGGATGCTTAAAAACACTTAAAGATGTGATTTTATAAGCAAGTGTTCCATTATTTTTGCATAGGTAATCAACCAACAGTATTCAAAAATCAATTAATTTATAAAGTAAAATATACATTTCAAAAGAAATAAAAAAATAAAACATTACCAGTCTTATTTGCCAGAGAAAATGGGTTTGGGACATTTGTACCACACAACTTTAAAAAAAATATCTGTCCACGATAGGCATGTGAGTTCCACTGTTAGCTGTGTGTGCCCATAGTTAGCCCTTATTAATTAGCCCTTGGGTCTGTACTGTTGCTAGCAATGTGTTCATTATACTGACAGGTATAAACAACTCAGAAACTAAACCAAAAGTGAAGAAAAATTCAAGTCAAATTGCAGTTTCTGGTATAGTTAACTAATATAATAGCTAATATAGATACACCACATCACTTTACAAACTACTTGTATTGTTTTATATCCTTCATTTCCAGAAGAAATGCCATGTCAGCATGAGAATTGCCAGCCAATTTTTTCACAGGAGAGATTGAGAAAGGGGCTGGAGAGGGAGAGAGAGAGAGAAAGTGAGAGTGAGCGAGACACCCACTACATTTACACTACACTACCCTTTACTAAAACAGCAAGCACAACAGTCCACAGCTCAGAGAGGACTGGGACTCAAAAACAGACAGAGGTAACAGAATGTTTTCAACTCAATGTATTGTACACACCAGTTAAACTACATTAATTCTGATCAACTGCCAAATGCATCTGGGTTCATTTTCAGGTTTATTATGTTTCATATACTTGATGCATTGCTACAGTATGTAAGCATTGTGCCTTCAGAGGACCGCCTGCAAAGGGCGCCATGGACAAATTCTGAGTCGGCCATTTTGGGCGTGGTCTGCTTATATAAGCAGGTGGTTCTCTGGAGGTCTTTGCGAAGTATTGTTGCCCTAGGCCTTACCAAGCAATCTCTATTTCTATGTGTATTTATGCTATTTGGATTACTGACTTTTGCTGTGTTTTGACTATTCTCCGGATTACCCCTTTTGGACTTGTTTGCCTTCCACTTTCCCTTTCCAAAATAAATACCTTATATCAACTCTGCACAATGGATACTTCTAACTTGACTACAGCCTGTTTGTTACAGAATACTTCGCCCACTGCGAATCCAGCCGAGATAATGACTTTGGATGACTTATTGGCGGCATTAAACTCTCAAGCCCAAATCATTCAAGGACTACAGGAGCAGGTGCATGCCCTCACCATATCCGCTGCCCCCCCCCAGCCGCCTCTTCCAATCCTACGGAGACCCCAATCAGTGCCGGGGGTTTGTGCATCAATGCCGTATGTTTTTTTAGAGCAAGCAGCGCGTTTTACAAGTGAGGAGAAGAAGTGTGCTTTCATCATATCTCTGCTTACAGATCGTGCGCTGGAATGGGCAACTGTGGTGGGGGAGTCGGATGAGAGCATACGATCATCCAGTGAGTGCTTTATTGCACAGTTACAGGAAGTTTTTAAACACCCCGCAGGCGGGGTTGACGTCACTACATGCCTATATTGCCTAAAGCAAAACTCTCAATCAGCAGCGGACTATGCGATCACCTTTCGCACGCTCGGAGCGCAAAGCGGCATGAACGATGTGGCTCTAAAAACGTTGTTTAAAGAGGGACTTAGATCTGATTTACAGGCGGAGATGGTGTGCCGCGGGGAGTCTGATTCTTACACTGAATTTGTGCGGCGAGCTATCAGACTGGACAATCTCATGCGCAACCATTCAGCTACGTCGCCAACTGCTCCTTCGCCTATTGTGACCCCTCATTCAGCGATAGTACGGACAGTGAGCCAATGCAGATTGGGGCGCATAAACTCAGTGCTGCTGAAAAGCGTCGCCGAAGGCAATTGGGGCTGTGCATGTATTGCGGGCAACATGGACATTTGTGTTCTCTGTGCCCCTTTCTGACCAGTAAAGCTATCCCACAAGTAAGTTTAACCATCCGTAATGTCAATGTGAATGCCAGTTTTTCGGGTAAAGTGCAATTGCAAGATTATGACTTAACTGGTGTTCTTTCTGCCCTCATGGACTCAGGGTCAGCGTTAAATTTGATGGACGTGAACCTGGCCCAAAAACTGAACATTCCCCTTGAACCTTGTACCTCCCCACTTTGTATAACTGCTATTGATGGGCACAAGATTGGTACGGCCATTACTGAAAAGGCCAAGGCCCTTCAGCTCACTGTGAACACTCACCATCACGAAACAGTATTCTTCTATATCACTCATGCTCCTAAGAATCCCCTTATTCTTGGTTTTCAATGGCTGGTAAAACACTACCGTCATCTCGGAGAAAGATTTTGAAGTGGTCACCGAGTTGCAACCTACGCTGTCTCAAGAAAACTTCGAGGGTGAGTGCTGCCCCCT
Organism: Pseudolaguvia tuberculata; assembly: GCA_026260255.1. Classification (NCBI taxonomy): domain Eukaryota; kingdom Metazoa; phylum Chordata; class Actinopteri; order Siluriformes; family Sisoridae; genus Pseudolaguvia; species Pseudolaguvia tuberculata. Next base: position 7,461 of record JAOTRA010102998.1, read on the forward strand.
GTCATAACATATCTTCAAGCTTATCTAACATCACCGCTTGCTACCATGACTTAGCTGAAGTGTTCAGCAAGGAGCGAGCGGCCGAACTCCCCCCACATCGTGAGGTGGACTACGCTATTCGTCTGCTAGATCAAGCTGCACCCACCAAGTCATGTCTACCCACTCTCCAGACCGGAGTTAGATGCTTTGGACAAGTACATAGCTGAGGTACTTGCGGCGGGTCACATTCGCCCGTCCACGTCCCCAGCTGGAGCTGGGTTTTTCTTTATATCCAAGAAAGATGGTAGCCTCCGGCTTTGCATAGACTACAAGGGTCTCAATAGCATCACGGTCAAAAATCACTATCCTCTGCCTTTAGTCCCATCAGCTCTCGAGCAACTGAAAGACGCGAAGATGTTTACTAAGCTAGATTTGCGGAGTGCGTATAACTTGGTACGGATCTGTAAGGGGAATGAGTGGAAGACCGCCTTCGTTACCTGCAAGGGCCACTACGAATATTTGGTGATGCCTTATGGGTTGTGCAATGCCCCTGCTGTTTTTCAGTCATTTATCAATGATGTGCTAAGGGAATTTCTTAACGTTTGTGTGATTGTCTACATTGATGACATTTTGATTTACTCACAGGATGAGGAACAGCATAGGGGGCATGTTAAAGCAGTGCTACATCGCCTTGTGGAGAACCACCTGTACATGAAAGCAGAAAAGTGTAATTTTTACACCACTGAGGTACAGTTTCTGGGTTATGTTGTTAACACCTCTGGCAACTCAATGGAGTCCAGTAGGGTGTTGGCGGTACAAGAGTGGCCCATACCTCATACAGTAAAATAGCTACAGCGGTTCTTGGGATTCGTTAACTTCTATAGGCGTTTCATACGCGATTTCAGCCACACTGCCGCTCCCTTAACCTCTCTGCTAAAAGGCTCACCTGTAAAGTTGCAATGGACTGAATCTGTGTCCAAGGTGTTCGGAGTCATTAAACATAAATTCACATCCGCACCTATGCTCAAGCACCCTGATCCCTCTCTCCCGTTTGTAGTAGAGGTTGACGCCAGTGATCGCGGAGTAGGGGCCATCCTATCTCAGTCACACTGCACTCCTGCTAAGCTGCACCCATGCGCTTATTTTTCGAGGAAGCTAACGATGGCAGACAGCAACTACGATGTCGGCAATAAGGAGTTACTAGCCATAACAGAAGCATTATTAGAATGGCGGCACTGGTTGTAAGGTAGCGCTCATCCGTTCATGGTGCTAACGGATCACAAAAATCTGTAATACGTAAAGGGGGCTCACCGACTGAACGCTCGCCAAGCTCGATGGGCGTTGTTTTTTACCCGCTTTGACTTTACTATTACCTACAGGCCAGGATCAAAGATTGGCAAAGCGGACGCCCTTTCACGGATATGACTAGGTATGACTTGATCGAGCCAGAGGGCAGTGCAAAGACCATCCTCAACCCCAGTGTATTAGTGGCTCCTGTGCTGTGGGACCTAGCCGAGAAGATTTGGGAGGCCAGTGAACACAATTCTTCACCCCAGGGTGCTCCCCCGGTAAGATCTATGTGCATTCAAATTTTAGGCAACGTCTATTGTCCTGGTCGCACTCCTCATTGAGTACAGGTCACCCTGGTGTTTGACGAACCCTAGAACTGGTGCAAGAGCGATATTGGTGGCCACGCATGGCGGAGGAGGTACGTGCATTTGTCAGATCTTGTAATGTGTGTGCCCAAGCTAAAACGCCTCGGCACTTGCCGGAGGGCCTTCTACACCCTTTGCCGGTTCCTCAATGGCCTTGGTCTCACGTCGCTATAGTCTTCGTTACGGATCTACCGGGTTCCAGGGGTAACACAGCAATTCTGACAGTCGTGGATCGATTTTCCAAATCCTGCCGGTTGATTTACCTGAAGGGGTTGCCAACTGCATTGGAAATGGCTAACCTCTTATTTGGCTTTCTTTTCAGGATTTATGGGCTGCCTGAGGATATCGTATCAGATCGGAGGCCCCAATTTACCTCTAGAGTTTGGGCAGAATTTTGTAAGCGCCTGGACATAAACGTAAGCCTCACCTCGGGGTACCACCCGCAGTCCAACGGGCAAGCAGAGCGCCAGTACCTTCGCTCTTACTGCTCGAGGGAGCAACATCGCTGGAGTGAATTCCTGCCCTGGGCCGAGTACGCGCAGAACTCCCTCCGCCACTCGGCCACGGGACTCACACCTTTTCAATGTGTTCTAGGGTTCCAGCCGCCCCTATTCCCGTGGACAGGAGAGCCGTCTAGTGTGCTGTCTGTAGAGGATTGGTATCGTCGCAGTGCTCGAACGTGGGAGGAGGCCCATGTGAGACTGGAGAGGGCTATTCGGACTCAAAAGAAGCAGTCTGATAAGCGACGAAAGCCAGCTCCCGAATATCAGCCTGGGCAAAGAGTGTGGTTGTCCACTCAGCATCTACGTCTCAAGCTCCCTTGCAAGAAACTTAGTCCTAAATACATTGGACCACTTAAGATACAGAGCCGAATTAATGAGGTATCTTACAGACTCCAATTGCCAGAGCACATGCACATTAATCCTACGTTTCATGTTTCTCTTCTAAAGCCCTACGAGTCTGCCAGCAGCCCTAATGAATCTCAACCGGAGTCACCAGCCACCATCGAGTTGGACGATGGACTAGCCTACACGGTTCGGGACATTCTCAGTTCCAGAAGAAGGCGTGGGGGCTTGCAGTATCTGGTGGACTGGGATGGCTATGGTCCTGAGGAGCAGTCCTGGGTGCGCGCCTCTGACATTCTTGACCCGTCGATCTTTCGAGACTTCCACACACGCCATCCAGACCTCCCGGGCCCGCGTTCGAGGGGGCGTTTTAGAAGACCGCCAGGAGGCGTTCCTAGGGAAAGGGGTACTCTAAGGACTGTACCTTCGGAGGACCGCCTGCAGAGGGCGCCATCACCTGAGTTCTAATGGACAAATTCTGAGTCGGCCATTTTGGGCGTGGTCTGCTTATATAAGCAGGTGGTTCTCTGGATGTCTTTGCGAAGTATTGTTGCCCTAGGCCTTACCAAGTAATCTCTATTTCTATGTGTATTTATGCTATTTGGATTACTGACTTTTGCTGTGTTTTGACTATTCTCTGGATTGCCCCTTTTGGACTTGTTTGCCTTCCACTTCCCCTTTCCAAAATAAATAGCTTATATCAACTCTGCACAATGGATTCTTCTAACTTGCCTACAGCCTGTTTGTTACACAGTACATAGTGCAATCAGCCAATCTTTTTACTCAGTTGAGAGGAAAGCTATTTTATAATTATGCAAAAATCAGCATCAAGCTAATCAAGTGAATACACCAGTATTCACTTTGGGAGGCATTTTGTAATGTTCTTTAATACTTTTTTCTTATTAAATTGAAAATTAGCTGGGCAGCATGGAGGCTTAATGGTTAGCATTGTTACCTCAAAGCAAGAAGGTCCTGGGTTTGATTAGGCTGAGGGTAGAGGTTCCCATCTGTGAGCAACAGTATGGTTTCATGCCAAGGAAGAGTACTACAGATGCAATCTTTGCTTTGAGGATGTTGAT
>JAOTRA010103016.1:0-11018 GCA_026260255.1 Pseudolaguvia tuberculata
CACACACACACACACACACACACACACACACACACACACACACACACACACACACACACACACACACACAAGCACTTTATGGGAATGTAAACTTTATCCATTTGGAATAAAATAGAATTATGATTGAAAAAGTTTCTATTTTTAATTCTTTTCATTATTTTATACAATTATTTTAATTAATGACTGGTAGAACATCAATGGTTGTCCAAAAACAATTACATTACATTAGAAAGATAAATATACATATGCCAACATGTTTCCAATAGTTACTGTAGAAATTGTGAATAAAACAGAATGCAATGAAGTGGAAGTTCCAAATTTCAGTATTTTATTTAGAATAAAATATATGAAATAAAATGAAATGAAAGTGAGACATTTTGAAACGTTCTGCCAAATATTGGCTCATTTTGGATCTCATGAAAGCTACACATTCCAAAAAGTTGGGACAGGTAGTTGTAAGGTGGCTGACTGGGCTCTGCCCCTCAACACAGTGTCAGCAGACAGTGTCAGTGCCATGCAGCGTCGGCATGTAATTACTCTTGCCAGGATCCAGTCATGTTGTTTTTGTTACTTTTCTCTGTCCTAGCGTTATCTGTGTACTTTCTTTTTCCCTGCCTCTCTCTCTCTCTCTCTCTCCTTCCTTGGTTCCTCATTCAACCCCAATCTGTGTCTCTCCTTCCTTGCGCTTTCCCTGTTGCGTACACGTGCCTTCTGCCCTGGTCTCCCCTTTTTACTTTGGTTTTTGTCTCTTCTATGTTCTCTGGCTTTCTCCCTATTTTATTTTGTTTTCCCTTCCTTCTCTAACCCCGGTTTTGGTTGCTCTCTGGAGCCCCAATCAGTTTGCCTGCCTGTTCTGCCTTGTCTTCCCAGTCTGTTTTTATGTCTGTGTATTTTGGTTCACGGACGGTGTTTCGGTTTTTACCTTTTGGGGTTTTTTGTATGGTTTTCTTGGGCTGCGCCTTGGAGGACACCAGGAGGAGTCCTTTAGAGAGGGGGGCTATGTAAGGTGGCTAGCTGGGCTCCGCCCCTCACGCGGAATCAGCAGACAATGTGCCACCTCCATGTTTAGCGTTGTTGCCAGGGCTATGACGTAATATTTAAGGTGACGCACCGGTATGCGCATCGTGGGTTAATGAATGTACAGAGTCTTCCTCTGGGCCTTCTCCCAGTGGGACATACCTGAAACACCTCTCCTGGGAGGCGTCCGGGAGGCATCTGTGACAGATGCCGAAACCACCTCAGCTGGCTTCTCTCGATGCGGAGGATCTGTTTGACTTATTGCCGGCAATGCGAACCAAGCTTCTACTCTGGTCATATAGGGACTGGATAGCCCTTAACAAAGAGCCCCGAACTCCATACTCCCAGAGCACCTCCCACTGGACACCACGAGGGACACAGTCAAAAAGCTTTTCCAGATCCACAAAACACATGTGTACCGGTTGGGCAAACTCCCATGAACCCTCCAGCACCCCAAAGAGGGTATAAAGCTGGTCCAGTGTTGAAAACCACATTGTTCCTCCTGAATCTGAGGTTCGACTATCGGACGAATTCTCCTCTCCAGTACCCTGGAATAGACTTTCCCAGGGAGGCTGTGAAGTGTGATCTGCCTGTAGTTGTAACACATCCTCCGGTCCCCTTTCTTAAAAAGTGGGACCACCACCCCGGTCTGCCAGTCCAGCGGCACTGTTGCCAGCCGCCACGCGATGCTGCAGAGGCGTGTCAGCCAAGACAGCCCCACAACATCCAGAGACTTGAGGTACTCTGGGTGAACTTCATCCACCCCTGGTGCCTTGCCACCAAGGAGCTTTTTGACTAGCTCAGTGACTTCAGCTTGGGTGATGGATGAGTCCACATCCGAGCCCCCTGTCTCTGCTTCCTCAAAGAAAGACGTGGTGGTGGTATTGATGTTATTGAGGAGATCCTCAAAGTATCCCTTCCACTGCCCAACAATGTCCCCCCTTTTGCCTAACGTGTGGTACTCTTCCGTAACAGTCTCTCTATCTGTCTGTCTGTCTGTCTGTCTGTCAATCAATCAATTAGTCGTCTGTCTGAGATCAGTTATTCTGTCTGTCAATTAAGTCTGCCTGTCTATCTGTCTGTCTGTCTGTCTGTCAAATAATTAGTCTGTCTGGGAATCATTAAGTCTGTATGTCTGTCAATCAATAAGTCTGTCTGTCTGTCAATCAATTAGTCTGTCTGTCTGTCAATCAATTAGTCTGTCTATCTGTCGGTCTGTCTGTCAAACAATACGTCTGTCTGTCGGTCAATAAGTCTGTTTGCTTGTCAATCAATTAGACTGTCTGTATGTATGTCTGTCTGTCTGTCAATCGTTAAGTCTCTCTGTCTGTCTCTGTCAATCAATATGTCTGCCTGTCTGTCTATCAATATATCTGTCTGTCTATCTGTTTAATCCTATTTATTTCTCTACTGCACACAAATAATAACCTTCTATTTATGTAAAAAAGGACAGAGACATGTTAGGAACAAGGGAGAGTATAGTGGACATTAAGAAGGCAACAGAAAGCAAGAGAGAAACGAGATAAAGGAAGTGCTTGGTTGCCATGGTGATGTGAAGCGTGAAGCCTACCATGGTGTTAATAGCACAGTTATTTTCCCATCATGCTCTGGCATGCTTGAGGGTCACACTCACATTCCATACACGAGTGTCACACCTTAAAGAGAAGATACAAGCATGTAAGCGTGCAACACACACACACACACACACACACACACACACACACACACACACACACACACACACACACACACACACACGCATGCACGCACGCGCATACACACACACACACCTTCTGTCAAATCCCTTAAGAAAATAGCAACCGTTAACTGGACAATGTGTTACTGACCCCTACACTCAGAGCCAAGATTGCTGAACCTATTAGGCTCTATTTTGGCTATTTGACACTTTTATTATTTTAATTGTAACAGCTTTTTTGTGTGTAGTGGCAGGTGGCTGAACAGATAAACGCCAACGCTGAGCAGGTGTGTCAGACTTGGTAACCCCTCCCCCCTTTGTATTTCTGCCACTGTACAGATTGCAAGGATAAATTACACCTGTGGGTAAAACTAGCACTAATTTAGCATGAAATCTGCTGCTCTCCCTATTCACATCAACAGTGACACCGATTTTAATGCATTTTGCCATCAGCAAAATAGCACATCAAAGATAATTCTTGAGGAACGTGTAGCTATTTCATTTATCTTATTCAGGTAGACTTTCAGGTAGATCTTTAATAAGAATGAGTAGCTCCAGTAGATCATAACCATGTTCCTGCACACTCACAGCCACCTGAGTTTTAATTAGCAATACCCTTATGCCAGTCTTTGTATGCCACTCGAGTGAATAAATCTTTTATTAGAGTGCATTGAGGACTCGATTGGATTCAACAGCCTCCTTCAAAAATTTTTTGCATGTGACTGTTACTGTTCCTACTCCCGATGTCTTATCTTCAGCAGGAGCACCCATGCAGATAGATCCGTACCATCTTAGAGTGGACAAGAAGGAATGTGTTTGTACTGCAGGGGCCTGGATTACCAACTGTCAGACAGCTTCAGTAGTCCTCCACATCTGATAAGGAGGTTAATTTAGGTTCTGCGAGCATGTTCACCTTTCACACAATTGAAGGTAATCCATTAGAACTTATCACTCCAGCTGATCCGAAGTACTTAACAAACAATAAATAATCAACATTAATGACATCCTAATCCTAACTGCCAGGTCCTAAACAACCAGCTCCACCTTAACAAAGACAAATGCGAGTTTTTAAGAAATTCTTGGGTATGTCATAAGCTCAGCAGGGACCCAGATGGACAGACACCAAGAACTTAAGCCATATGACCACTCCTCCCACCTCTAGAATATACCCAAAACACTGTCCTCTCCTCTATCAACGACAAAACAGTAGTCTTCTGCTTAACCCCTGTCCTCACGCTCCCTGACCAGTTCTGTTCATTCTTAATGGAAGTGATGCCTTTTCTGTACATGCTGACAAGTCCTCCTTAAACCAATTTACACTATATTCCCAAAACGTACCTTAAAAGAATTAGGAAACTATTCACCATCAAGCTCATTCTTAAAAGTGCCAGTACTGGCTGTAGGGAGCTATCTACCCATTAAAGGTGATCATGGACCATTGCAACTTGAGTTCTTGAATCCTTCACACAGTTCAATTTTTATCAACACTTACTTTTTGGAAACATTCTATCTCCAGCCACCCTCATGAGTCCTATTCAGGAGATGACAATCAGATCCAGTACCCTCTTAGTACTTGCCCCATTTGGCTACAAATTAAAACATGGAGAGACGAGAAGAGCGTGTTGGATGCAACAGGATTTTTAAATAAACAACGAGAACAAAAGAGAACCGCTTCCCAAATACAGAAACTACACTTAGGATTGTGGTTAGCATTTAGATTGGAGCTTGATACATGTAGGAACTTGGAACGTGGAGTACGTAAAGGTAGCACAACATGTTACAAGTTGTAACCATGCAGCTTGTGAATAATCAGATGAATCCATAATGCAGTAGAACAAATAGTAGGTTTATTAAGAAGAATAGGGAAGAAGGTAAAGGCAAACTTTATCCAAATCGTAAGGCAGAAGAATAGTCAAAGTCCGTAATGCAAAGTTCAATAATCCAAAGGGTATCCAAAAGGTCAAATAGTAAACGACTCGGTAAAGGCCTATGGCAACAATACTTCGCAATTAGACTCCAGAAGGCCACCTGCTTAAATAGAAGGCCCACGCCCAATTGACTGAAGCAGAAAGTGATTCACTAGTATTCGGGCAAGGGCGCCCCCTGCAGGCAGTCCTCTGGAGTCCCAGTTCTTACATAACTACGCAAGACAAATAATGAAGACAAACACAGGAAAATAATAAACAAAACAAAACAAGAATCACCTGATATCAGGGAACAGAAAACAGAAAGATGGGAGGGAACCACAGGTCATATACTCTGCAAGACAGCCAGTGTGCTGTTCTGGGGAGACAGAGACCACAGCAATCTACTGAGCGGAGCAGAAGAGCCAAGCAGGTTCATAAGTAGTGCAGGAGAGCAAAGCAGGGTTGTCAGTAGAGCCAAATATCATAGAAAGGTTGTGAGTAGAGCTGGAGGGCAGAAGACCAGACAAAGCTAGGTAGCAGAAACAGACCAACCATTGAGCCAAAAAGCAAAGACAGGGCCTGGATGGAGCCAGGTGGCGGAGACAGGACCTGGACAGATTGAGGGAACACAGCGATGTCCCATGCCAACATACAGGGGGCATAGCGACAACCTTGATAATCTGGGTCTAAGATCATCTAAGTAGTTTGGACAGGATCAATGGACAGTTATGATAAAGGTCCTGGGTGGATACAGGAGCAACAAAAAGCTAATTGGTGCAATGAGGAAAAAAGAATGAATCATGGATTGAACTGTGACTCAGTGGCAAATAATGGGGACTGAAAACCAAAAGTTTAGCCTTGACGGAGACATTGAGTCAGGCAACAAAAAGGAGCACAGGCTGAAAAATGAACTGGTATATACAACGCCAAACATGTTCATGCAGAAGTGACAGCCAGCGCAGCGTGGGGGCGGAGCTTCATCAGACCATGCAGCCTGTGGGCGGAGTCTCGCCCGCTGATCTCACATGAGGGGCGGAGCCCCGTTCGTAGCCTTACAGTACCCCCCCCTTTAAAGGATGCCTCCTGGCGTCCAGGAAAGATAAAACACAAAAAGAAAGACCCCTCCCCCACCCAACATTCCAAACACAATACATAACAAAAACAGGGGAGAACGACAGACACACAAAGAACCCTACAACGGGGGTCCAGGGCCCTGCACCATCCAAAAATATAAGGGCGTGTGGTCTGGGCGAGGCTTCCAAACCACCGTGAGAACACGACATGGCTCTTCCGTCCCACCCCCGGGCAACTCAGGTAGGGATGAAGGGATATCAGAAATCCACGGAAACACACCCAAAGACCACTCAAGGGGGAACACAGGGACCTGAGAAAACTCAGAGGGGCCCAAGGGGACCCGAGAAAACTCAAAGGGGCCTGAAGGGACCCGAGAAAACTCAAAGGGGCCTGAATGGATCCGAGAAAACTCAGAGAGAACCGAAGAGGTCCGATGAACCTCGGTGACGGCCTGAGGGGCCCGAGGAACCTCTGTGCTGGCCGAAGGAGCCCAAAGGAACTCAGTAAATGCTGAAGGGGCCCGAGGAACTCAGTAAAGACCAAAGGGGCCCGAGGAAACAAAAGCCGAAGAGGTCAGAGAAAGCTCAGTAATGGCCGAAGGGGCCAGAGAGAACTCAGTGTGGGCCAAGGGGGCCCGAGTAAACTGAGTAAAGGCCGAAGGGGCCAGAGAGAGCTCAGAAAAGGCCAAAGGGGCCGAGAGAGCTCAGAAAAGGCCAAAGGGGCCCGGGATGGCTCAGAAAGGGCCAAAGGGACCCAAGAGAGCTCAGTAAGGGCCAAAGGGGCCCAAGATAGCTCAGTAAAGGCCAAAGGGGCCTGAGATGGCCCAGAAAGGGCCAAAGGGACCCGAGAGAGCTCAGTAAGGGCCAAAGGGGCCCAAGAGAGCTCAGTAAAGGCCAAAGGGGCCCAAGAGAGCTCAGTAAAGGCCAAAGGGGCCGAGAGAGCTCAGAAAAGGCCAAAGGGGCCCGAGATGGCTCAGAAAGGGCCAAAGGGACCCGAGAGAGCTCAGTAAGGGCCAAAGGGGCCCAAGAGAGGCCAGTAAAGGCCAAAGGGGCCCGAGATGGCTCAGAAAGGGCCAAAGGGACCCGAGATGGCTCAGAAAGGGCCAAAGATACCCGAGATGGCTCAGAAAAGGCCAAAGGGGACCGAGATGGCTCAGTAAGGGCCAAAGGGGCCAAAGAGAGCTCAGTAAAGGCCAAAGGGGCCCTAGAGAGCTCAGAAAAGACCTCAGGGGTCCGAGAGCGCTCAGAAAAGGCTGAGGAGGCCCGAAAGTACTCATTAGGGGCCGTTGGGGCCCGAGGAGATTCAGCAAGGGCCGAGGAGCCCCAAGGAACCTCAGTAAAGACCAGAGGGGTCACAGAAGGGACTGCTGAAGTCATTGAGGGGACCGTCGGGTCCAACTTAACTCTGAGGGACTCGAAGGGAACGAAGCTAATTCTGCTGAACCCGAAAAGGACACTAAGGGGGCTGGAAGAGACACCGAAGGGTCCAAGAGGAACCCTGAAGGGACAGAGGGAGACCCGGAAGGGACAGAGGGGGACTCTGTGGAGAAAAGGGCAACACAGACTCTAAGGGGACCAAAGAGGGCAGAACTATTTTTGTGGGGTCCATAGGGGAACAAACCAACGCCGAGGGACGCAATGGGGAACCGCTTAACTCCGAAGGGCCCAAAAGGGCCTCGGGAAACTCAGATAAAGCCAAGTGGGACTCTGGGGGCTCAGCTGGGACCGAGGGAAACTCGAGAGGATCCGAGAGGTCCGAAGGGGACTCAGAGGGATCCGAAGGGGACACTGAGGGATCCAAAGGGGACACTGAGGGATCCAAAGGGGACACTGAGGGATCCAAAGAGGATACTGAGGGATCCAAAGGGGACACTGAGGGATCCAAAGGGGACACTGAGGGATCCAAAAAGGACACTGAGGGATCCAAAAAGGACACTGAGGGATCCAAAGGGACACTGAGGGATCCAAAGGGGACACTGAGGGATCCAAAGGGGACACTGAGGGATCCAAAGGGGACACTGAGGGATCCAACAGGGACACTGAAGGGATAGAAAGAGACTCAGAAGGGTCAGAAAGAGACCCAGAAGGATCAGAAAGAGACTCAGAAGGGTCAGAAAGAGACTCAGAGGGTCAGAAAGAGACTCAGAAGGGTCAGAAAAAGACTCAGAAGGGTCAGAAAGAGACTCATAAGGGACAGAAAGAGACTCAGAAGGGACAGAAAGAGACTCAGAAGGGACAGAGGAGACTGCAGGGGGTTCTGGAGGGACGGTGAGGGACCCTGGAGGGACAGAGAGAGACACAACAGAACACACTGGGAACTCGAATGAATGCATGAGGGACTCAGGAGGGGCAGGTAGTGAATGCATAGGAGCAAATGACTGAGAAGATGAGGACAATGATGCTGTTGAAGACGAGGAGGCTGACGAAGACGAAGAGGCTGACGAAGATGAAGAGGCTGACGAAGACGAAGACTCTGATGAAGATGCTGACGAAGACTCTGATGAAGATGCAGATGAAGACTCTGACGAAGATGCAGATGAAGACTCTGACGAAGATGCAGATGAAGACTCTGATGAAGATGCTGACGAAGACACAGAGGACTCTGGCGAAGACACAGAGGGCTCTGGCGAAGACACAGAGGGCTCTGGAGGTCCGAAAAAGCTTTCATAAATCCAATGCATAAAGTGGGTAATATCCACGGGTTGTAGCCAGTAAAAATCCCAGACCGCCGCAATTGCCAGTAGAGCCTCGTTGCCCTACAAGAGCATTAAAAACTCACATTTAGCCATTTCCGTTGGGAAAAATCGAGCACATGAAAAATAACGGCGGCACTGGGCGATAAACGACAGACAACAATCCAGATTGCCGTTAAACTTATTAGGGGTTTGCTTACCCGTAGGTGCTAGCGCCCGTGCCAGAAGATCACCCTGTCCGATCAGCGATTGAACCGCTAGAGTGTGCAGCCGGACAGCGGTGACTAGCCGGTTAGCATCATTAGCATCGAATGCTAGCGCTAGCGCGGCTAAACGCGCAGATAAAAAGTCGTTACCAAACGGCTTGAGAAAAGAGTCCATAACGTTATTCCTTCCCACTGGATCCTTAAAGGGTGGGTTATTCTGTAACGAAATGAGTCCAGATAAGAGCACAGGATCCATCTTGCAGTGAAAGTGAATGTTTATTTACACGGGTGAGAGTGCAGGTGACTATATACACAGTGAGATGGAAGTAAACGCGCAAACAAAACAATACGCCGAGCACAAAACACAAAACAAGAACAGAGATATATATACACTAAACACGTTCAAAGTTTCAAACACTAAATAAGTCCAAAGTTCCAAAGTCCAAGGAATTCATAAACGCACGCAAATCGAAACACTCCGTTCATCTCCATTAACCCACACCTGCGCTTGCTGGCACGTGACCTAAATAATACGTCATCGCCCTGACAACGTAGTTGCCAGGACGACGACGCCAAACATGTTCCCGCAGAATCGACAGCCAGCGCAGCGTGGAAGCGAAGCAAACTCAGAACAAAAAAAAAACCAAAACCTGATGGCTGAGGCTGAAAAGAGAACTAATAAATCAAACACTGAAGAGAAAAGAAAAAAAGGGACTCAGATAAACTCAGAAGGGACAATGGGGGGGTCCAGCTCCATGAATGATTCGGTACAAAGAAAGGGTAGGATCAAGGCAAGGCTTCCCAGCCTCCGTGACAGGATCGGGATGAGGCTTTCCAGCCTCAGTGACAGGATCGGGGTGAGGCTTTCCAGCCTCAGTGACAGGATCGGGGCGAGGATTCCCAGCCTCCGTGACAGGATCGGGCGAGGCTCCACTGGGGTAAGGGAATCACAAGTGGTGAGGAGATAGAGGAAGAAGTAGAGGAGGTCCTCCCTGAGATGCTGGTCAGAGTCCCAGGCTTGAGCTACCCAGTCCAGTGCCTTCCCCATCAAACACAAATACACCAGCCCACACGAACCCCCGGCATTTGCCATGTTATTTCCGTGAGAATGCGATGAGGGGGGCTGCCGCAAATCCGCTGGGTGCGAATATGGTTGGATCATTCTGTCATGAAGGGAGCAGGGAGTGGGATTGGGGGTAAGAAGCGCACCCAAACGCAGGATTGGTGGAGCGGTGAAAATAAATTCATTATTTATTAATAATAAGTCCAAAAAAACAACAACAACAAAACAAACAAGAACCATAACAAAAACTCCAGATACTAAACGAGACGAAAAATGAGATCAATACATGAACAAGACTTACTTAACAAATGGACTTGACTTGACAAGATCAAAACTTATGAGAATCGGGAAACAGGGTAGAAAGGGCAGAAAGGGCATAAAGGGCAAGAAGGGCGATGATCCAACAACCCTAGGAGAAACCATAGGAGCCACACTCACACTCACTATCAGCTTAATGGACATGTTTTTGGACTGTGGGAGGAAACCGGAGTACCCAGAGAAAACTCACACAAGGTACAGGATGCCAAGCTTGCAAGCATGATGCACAAATCATCCTTTTTTCGTCTTTCCCTTTGTATTTCTTCTATTTCCTGTCACTTGTCCCCTTTCAAAGATCTAAAGAAAGTGCAAAGATGTGGCATGAAAAGAACTGATTCATGATAAACAGAGCAAGATAAAAAGATGGAGACAGAGCATCTGTGCTAATAAACGGTAACCTTTATGACTATGTGTTGGTGTGGGGGGGGGTGTTTGTGACAATGCCTTATTAGGTTCTGAAAAGCACAGAAAGAGTGTGCATCCTGTACTCTTGTTGTTTTCAATATTTCCCTCACTGGAGAGGATGTGAGGGAAAGCTATTATGGTATGTCTGCGTCGGTGTGACAACAATGAAAAGTTTGAGCTGTGAATGATGATCGAGAACGCATTTTCCCATAGTGCCATCTAGTGGATGTGCACTAACACCCCCTACACACACACATGATCAGACAGCTATAGTGACTGCCTGAAAAAGTGATGTAACACGAGCGCATGTGTGTGTGTGTGTGTGTGTGTGTGTGTGCGTGTGTGCGTGTGTGTATCCCCTTGCCATCACAGACACATTTCATTAAATAATCTATCATTTAAATTGCTTTCAATTGGTATGCAAATATTAGCTTAAAATTATCCCTAGGGCGGCACAATGGCATAGTGTTTAACAAGGTCATCTCACAAGGGATCTTTCTGTGCAGAGTTTGCATGTACATTGGTGGTGGATTGGTGATTCTAAATTGCCTATAGGACTGTGTGGTGTGGTGTGTGTGTGTGTGTGTGTGTGTGTGTGTGTGTGTGTGTGTGTGTGTGTGTGTGTGTGTGTGTGTGTGTG
>JAOTRA010103027.1:5000-11018 GCA_026260255.1 Pseudolaguvia tuberculata
AAGTTTTTAATCATCTGTCAATCATCCCTGATGCCAGAGTCTGCTTTTAAATTGTCAGATGATAATTGGTTGACTTTTTCCTATTTCATATCCAGATGTAAATATTTTTTATTAATAAATAGAAAATAAAGGGGGCCAATACTTTGTACAACACAGCAGAGGTTCTAGTGGAATTTGTGTATCAGTGTTTCATTGTTGTTTGTCATTTAATTGTATGCTTCTGATGGGGGGAGAAGCAAATATATGTTGAGTAAATTAATTTGAAGTTAAATATGGAAGGGTGGCACAATAACTCCCCGGTTCGGGTGTCAATCAGGGAGTTTGCATGTTCTTGCAGTGGTTTACTTTAGGTCCTCTGGTGTCCTCCCACAGTCCAAAAACATATTCATTAGGTTAATGAGAAAGGAGTACAAGTGTAAAGTCGCCAAGAATATGGTGATGGTAGGGCTTTAAACAATAATAAATGAATGAACCTGAAACTGTTTTATTTATTATTAATTATTTATTAATTGATCTTAAACTTTGTAAACTGATAATGGAACGTTTGATTAACAGAACATTTTAAAGAACTGCTTTAACAAACTCAGAAAGGGGTGACAGGAAAACTGAATCTTTTTGGGGAGTCAAATAGTGGAATTTCGATCACTTATAACTCACTTAGTAACAGACCAACATCTTTATCGTCTCAAATGTCTGAAACGACTCAAACGTCTAAAACGACACAAACATCGAAAGCGATTCAAACGACTCAAACATGTTAAACTCGTCAACGTTTCAAATGTCTAAAACGACTCAAACATCTACACTATGTTCCAAATTATTATGCAAAAGATACGTTTCTCTGATTTTCCTAAATTGACCATGCAAATGACAGTCACTGTAATCAACCATTAGAGTATAATTCGAATGGTGCTGAAAAAAAATCTCCCAATGATAACAAAATTATTCAAAATTAATCCAAACATTTTTATCGGTTGTAAAAAAAACTGAAAATGGTAATTTGTTGAATTTACTGCATTAGGAGGTCATATTTACTAAAATCAAAAGCTATTTTAATCAGAAACAACTGACCAAGTTACATTTTGACCTATGACCCCTTATTTGATAGCAGCTTCACAATTCTTGCATCCATTGATCTTATGAGTTTCTGGACAGTTTCTTCTTCAATTTCTTTTCCCAGAGCTGCTGTTTAGATGTGAACTGCCTCCCACCCTCATAGATCTTTTGCTTGAGGATGCTCCAAAGGTTCTCAATAGGATTGAGGTCAGGGGACGATGGGGCCCACACCATGAGTTTCCCTGCTTTTATGCCCATAGCAGCCAATGATTCAGAGGTATCCCTTGCAGCATGAGATGGCGCATTGTCATGAATAAAGATCATTTTATTACAGAAAGTACGGCTCTTCTTTTTGAACCATTGAACCTCTACATACTTTTCAGAGGTAATTTTCACACCTTCAGGAACCCTAAAGAGTCCGACCAGCTTTCTTCCCGTGATTCCGGCCCAAAACATGACTCCACCACCTCCTTGCTGCGGACACGGTGGCCATCCACCAACTATCCACCACTCCATCCATCTGGACCATCCAGGGTTAAATGACACTCTGACTGTTTGAAAATTAGTCATCGTGTATTGCTGGTCCCACTGCAGCCGTTTCTGCTTGTAAGCATTGGTTAGGGGAGGCAGAATAGAAAGAAGGTTTATGCAGAACTGCAAAACTCTGGATGCTTTCGGTACTCTAGAAGCACCAGCAGCTTCAAAAACCTGTTTGCTGCTTTGTAATGGCATTTTAGCAGCTGCTCTCTTAATCCGATGTATTTGTCTGGCAGAAACCTTCCTCATTGTGCCTTTATCTGCACGAACCTGTGTGTGCTCTGAATCAGCCACAAATTTCTTAACAGTACGGCAGCAGAGACATTCTTTTTCTTTCCCATATTCCCCATATTGCTTGAAAATTCTTCAGTTGAAGGATGTTCCTATAATTGGGCTCACCTGGCAAACTATCACCAGTCTCTGAGATTTATTTCAGTGGTCCAAAGAGCCCTGATTGAAAATAAAAAAATAATAATCTTTGACATTTAAATAAAATTTGCATAATGATTTGGAACATGGTATAAAATGACACGAACATCTAAAACGACTCAAATTTCTTCAACATCTAAAGCAACACAAATGTCTGAAATGGCCTAAACGTCTAAAACGACTCAAACATCTAAAACAACTCAATTATCTTCATCGTCTAAACAAACTGAAGCATGTCAAACAACTTCAACATTTAAAAACGACTCAAACGTCTAAAACGACTTCAACATTACATGTCGTCCCTGCACTTGCATGGGTCTACTCTGGGTCCCCCGGTTTCCTCCCATTAGGTTGACTTTAAGTGTCTATAGGAGTGAGTGACTTGCCTGTTTTTTCCCTTTGTTTGCTGGTACCCCAGGTTATAAAATGAGTTAAACTATTTTTAAACGATGTCTGTGTGGGGGACTCCGGTGAATAAACAACTCCAAGTCACACCACTTTGATTTCTTTCTCATCCTCCAGAAAGGACGTGATTGTTTGAGATAAAGCAGAACAATGTTGTTTCCTTTTGCCTAATTCCTTTACTACAGCAGCCAAACGGAGGCGTGGGGGAAATGGGAAGATCGGTGGTTAAGTTGTTGGGCTGCAGATCAGAACATCGCTGCACCACCAAGTATCTGCCTCTGATGGGCCCTGGAGGCAAATAAAAAAAAGCATTTAAATGTTAATGGTGCTGGATGAAAATGAAACGACCCAGATGATAAAAATATCAATGATAGAAATAAAATGAATTCTCAGAAGTTCTTCAGTGGTGAATCAGCGCATGTTCATTCCCTTTAGGAATATAAATAACCATAATGTGGAAAAAACACTGGAATTTTCCTGAAGGGTACATTTCCCCCCTGATTCACATGATGTTCTGGACGAATCCTACATTAGATGAGGAGATAAAAAAGGAATATGTATTTAAAAAGACACATCCAACTTTTATGATTGTAATTAAACTGCTCTGAGTCATTTCCTGTCCCTGGTGACCAGTCAGTTGACCAGTTGTGACTCTTAGGAGAACAAAGCCTTAACTGATAATACGGAGAGATTTAACCAAACGTACGTGTGTGTGTGTGTGTGTGTGTGTGTGTGTGTGAGAGAGAGAGAGAGAAAGAGAGTAAGAAAGGGCCACCTGTGTGTAGGGGGTGTTATTTTAGCAAGATATAATTACATACATATTCATATGCCCTGAATTACTGTTAACCCAAGTGTGTGTTTGCCTGCCTGTGCCTGTCGGGCCAATTACAGGTTACATTCATAGACGGTGTAATTGTGTGTTAGCACAGTAAATGGCATAAGTTTTCACACCCTCTCTTTAGATTGCTTACATTTTCCTTCATGTTATTTTTAATTGATTTAATAGAAATCATTTTTAATCTGCATAAGATTTATATTTAATGACCTGTGGCCTGGGAGCCAAGTGTTTGTTTGGCTGATTTAACTGTGGATTAAATTTTAGAATTGAACACAACAAGAAGGTCATGGGTTCGATTCCTGGGCCAGTATCTTTCTATGCAGAGTTTGCATGTTCTCCCAGCGCTTGTTTCCTCTGTTTACTCCGGATTCCTCCCACAGTTCAAAAACATGTTTATTAGGTTGATTGGTGATTCTAAATTGTCCATAGGAGTGAATGTGAATGTGAATGTGAGTGGTTGTTTGTCTATGTTTGGCCCTACAATGGACTGGCAACCTATTTGCTGGGATAAGCTCCAGCAGACCCCTATGACCCTGAATTTGGGTATAAGTGAGAAGATGAATAATTATGACATAAATGGAGAAAGTATTTTTATGAAATTTATAAAATTATAAAATTTCACTCGAAAACAGAAGAAAGGTTAAACTGGATTTCTTGGCCTATGGGGCTAAAGGTTTTCCTGGCCGGTTGTTTCCTCCCACGTGTTTTGGTGTGGCAGTCTGGAATATGGTGGATATTTAAGGCGAGTCGATCAACGATCTACATTCGAGTCAAATTGCAGCTTAAACTTAAAGCGGCCCACATATGGGCCGGAAACGGGTCTCCTGCCAGAGTGTTTCTAAAACCAGTATGTACATTTTTATTCTGTATTTAACTTTGCGAGCAATTCAGTCTGTTGTCTCATGTTAGAACATCTGCTTCTGGTCTGAATTTGGAAAAAAGGAATAACGGCACTCCCAGAGGTTCATTCAGAGACTCTAACTGTCATCAGGTCAGAGAGGCTTGTGGGTTTGTGGCAGGAGGAGGGAGGATCACAGCCCACTGCGTGTGTAAGTTTTCTATACAGCTGTACAGATGTTAACAGTCTGCCATCAGAGTGTGACGTATAGACCCTTTATCAAGTTAATCAATTAGCATAGTCTCCATGAATTTATTTGAACCCGGAAGTCGAGATCTGGTCCTGTTTTGTGTGTTTGGGTCTGATCAGGTCCAGACTAATAATATAGAGTTACAAAACATTGGCAGAGTCTCTCTCATTTCTGTAAACACAGACACAGGCCCGTGGGTTGGAGAACATTCTTAATAAGCATCTCGCCTTCATAGATCATCGCTCTGATGATCTATGAAGGTTCACCACCAATCTCGAGAGAGAAACTAAATAAATAAACTAAACTAACTAAAGAAACTAAATAAATAAACACCTAAATTATAGATAAAGTATAAATGCTGGTGTGAAACCAGTAGCATATCTTGAGCTTCCAGAGCATTTAGTAAAGTTCTGTAAACATCTACACATCCCAAACACAGCTATACACTGCCTGGCCAAAAAAAAGTCACTACCAACCAAAAAACACTAATATTTGGTTGGAGTGTCTTTATCTTTGATTTCACTGTGTCATTGTTTCGATAAGCTTCTGCAATGTCAAGAAGACTTTTCCAGCACATCCCAAAGATTCTCTATGTGGTTAAGGTCTGGACTCTGTGGTGGCAAATCCATGTGTAAAAATAATGTCTCATGCTCCAGGAATCCCTCTTTCGATGAATCCTGGCATTGTCATCTTGAAATATGGCCAAGCCATCAGGGAAGAACAAATCCATTGATTGAATAACCCGGTCATTCAGTATATTCAGGTAGTCGGTTGACCAATTGTGTAGCCCCAGATCTTACATCCAGGTGGAGACTTTTTTTGGCCAGGCAGTATAGTCTTAGACAGTGACTCCAGTTTGAGTGTAGACGCTAGTTTCTCAGTTATTTCTCTTGATTTAAATAAAGTGTTTTCAGCAGATCCGGTGTAACTTGTCATCATTTAGTTAGGAATGGAACCCACAATCTCCTGATCATTCATGCATTCATTCATTTTCTTACCCACTTATTCCCTAATTTCAGGGTCACTGAGTCCGCTAGAGCCTATCCTGATCAACATCCAACAATATACCTACTGCTACCAATCCCAGAAGTACACTAGAAACTTTCTGGATATGTTGATGTATGGGTTTTAGATACATACCAATTTTTTAAATTAAATCTTATTGATGAAACCTAAAAATGTGTCGTTTTCACTCGCTTCTCTTGGTCGTGATTCCATCTAAAACACTGAGGTCTTTTTCATACATTGGCGTTTAGAGAGAGAGAGAGAGATACATAAATGGTTTGTTTTTTTTGACTGTTACACCTAAAGTCTAAACCTGATGTCAAGAAGATGAATAACTTTGCTTCACTCTCAACGCAGCACAGTTTTTTCCCTTCATGTTTCATGTATTTTCCATCTGTATACATAAACATGCCTCTGCATTTGAACCTCCCTTTACAGAAACACACACATCCTCACAAAGTGCTTGAAAAATTACTTCTATAAAAAGCCTCCCCTAATGACACATGTGCCAGAAACGCTTTGGGTATAAATACAAAAAACCACAACAGAATAGAGAGAGAGAGAGAGAGAGAGACAGAGAGACAGAGTGAGTGAGTGAGAGAGAGAGAGAGAGAGAGAGAGAGAGAGAGAGAGAGAGAGAGAGAGAGAGAGAGAGAGAGA
>JAOTRA010103045.1:0-11017 GCA_026260255.1 Pseudolaguvia tuberculata
ACCCTCCCCATTTATCCGGGCTTGGGACCGGCACTAAGAATACACTGGCTTGTGCAACCCTAATGGCTGGGTTGATTTATTAAATAAGAATAAATGAAATAATCACATGGTCCTAAGAATTCACAACTTTTCCTGTGACACTCATATATTTTAACTGTACTGTGCTGTCCATTTCTTCTGATCATCGCTGTGATGGTTCTACACCTTCATTTGAGTCCAGTTTTGTTTGATTAAACGGATTGGACTTGATTAGGAAAGCCACACACCTGTCTGTATAAGACCAAACAGCTCAATGTGCATGTCAGAAAAAATGAGAATCCTGAGGTCAAATTAACTGCTTAAAGAGCTCACAGACAGAATTGTGGCAAGGCACAGATCTGACCAAGGTTGAAAAAATTCTGGGCACTTAAGGCTCCTATGACCACATTTGCCTCCATAATGCTTAAATGGAAGATATTTGGTACACCCAGAACCCTTCCTAGAGTTGACCGTTCAGCCAAACGGAGCTATCGGGGGAGAAGAGCCATGGTGAGAGAGGTAAAGAAGAACCCAAAGATGGCTGAGCTCCAGAGATGCCGGGAGATGGGAGAAAGTTGTAGAAAGTCAACCATCACTGCCATAAAGCCCCGACTGGTGGAGGGCTGCAGAGTGACCTAACTGGAACCTCTCCTCAGTGCACATGAATCCCTTGAAAAAACACCTGAAGGACTTGAAGATGTTGATAAATAAGCTTCTTCTAGAATGTTTTGGCCTTAATTTTAAGCGGTATTTGTGGAGAAAATCAGGCACTTCTCATCACCTGACCAGTACAGTCCTAACAGTGAAGCATGATGGTGGCAGTACTGGTTGCAATCAAGGGAAAGATGAATGTGGCCGAGTACAGTGATATCGTGGACTAAAACCTTCTCCAGAGTACTTGGGGCCTCAGACTGGGCCGAATGTTTACCAGACAATGACCTTAAGCGCACAGCTAAAATAATGGAGTGCCTTCACAAAAACTGTGACTCTTCTTGAATGGCCCAGCAAGAGCCTTTAATTAAACCCAATTGAACCTCTCTGCAGACACCTTAAAATTGCTGCCCACCAACATTTACCATCCACCATGACAGAACAGGAGAGGATATGCAAGGAGGAATGGCAGAGGATCCCCAATTCCTCCCCAAAATCCAGGTGTCAGAAACCTTTTGCATCTTCCCCAAAAAGACGCATGGCTGTATTAGAAGAGTGCTTCTACTAAATGCTGAGCAAATGGTTGAATACTTAGGATCATGTGATTTATTTCAGTTTTTCTTTTTAAATAAATCAAAAATGTCAACAATTCTGTGTCTTTCTGTCAATATAGGCTGCTGTCTGTACATTGAGGAGAAACGAACATTAATTGTTATTAGCAAATGACTGCAATATAATGGAGTGAAAACTTTAAGGGGGTCTGAATACTTTCTGTACCCACTGTCCTGGAAGAAAACCTGTTGGAGGCTGCAAAAGACTTGGGGAAAAAGATTTACCTTCCAGCAAGATAATGACCCTAAACATACATCCAGGTTTGAATAAAAAAAATTTTAAGGGGGTCTGAATAGCCCAGTCAAAGTCCACACTTAAATTCCATTATGCTTCTGTGGCAAGCTGCTCCCCATACTTATCTTTAGCTATTTTGCAAAGAAGAATGGGCAAAAATTCTCTAGCTGTATATGTTTTGTACTTATATGTCTGTTGTACCCAAAAGAATTGCAGCTGTATTTGCAGTGAAAGGTGACTCTATAATATTTTAATACGGGTTAGTTTTATAAAAAGCATGTCATACTTTTCCAGATTTTTATTTGCTAAAAAATATACTGTACTTTGTTAGTCTAGTGTAAAACAGGAGCTTCTATTAACTACAATCTCAAACAACACATTTGGAGTGGTTAATGTCATCGTTTAAGGCAATCAGCCTGTGTGACAAAATAAAAAATATAGTAATGCTACTACATGGACTGTACATAGTTTGTTAACTGGAATACATTACATGTGTAAAAATCTGAAAAGAATACCAAATTTGTTTCTTTTAAGATTGTGTATGTGTGCTGGAGTAGTAGGTTTGCCAGGCAGGGTCTGTGGTCCTTATCTCAGGAAGTAACAGTCTGCTCTTATCAGGTTCAACTGTTCAACCACCTGCTAACAAGGGGTGGAAACCACTTTTCCTGAGGCTTTAGTGTTTCTTTTAATGCTTGGTGATGATACTGATCTTTGATTCTTTATGTCTACAACAGTTATACCTAAATAAACATACAAACTTAATGCTCATCCACACACAACACAGTGCTGCATTGAATTCGCTTGGCCCTATTTGTTGTGTGTTTTAGGGTTTTATTAGAAAATATTCCCTCATGGGAGAATACTCTGTTTTAAGTGAAGACAAAAACATCCTGATGCTCTTTTATATAACATTTGAAACTAAATTGTACCATTGAGTACAAGCAACTTCTTTATCCTAATGGTACAAATCGGTTGAAATTAAGTGTTGTTAGCATGATGATGATTGTTATTATAAGTTGATTGGTTAACTGTGTATAGTAATAAACTCTTTAGCTTTTACTCTTATGCTTTTTCTTCCCTCATTAGCATTTGTTGTTCCACTTTACTTGGGCCTTTTTATACTTCAGTTTGAACAGTCATTTAATGTCTTCATAGCTTAGGAATGTACTTATGTATGAATAAATGTTCCTGAAATCTCCTATAACATGTCTCACACATTTCTTTAGATGTGCTTATGCTGTGTTCATGATGCATTACAATTGATCATTTGTAAGTGTATATTGAAATGAATTTAATAATTATTTAGATGACACAAAAAAACCCCTGTTTTCTAACAGGTCCCAGTAGATGCCTTTTCTTTATGACAAATTTGCTACATATTAAAAGAATGATCTGTGTAGGGATTTTTCATTTCAAGCCCAAACTAAAAATTAATTGCTTGCCATTCTGTAAAGCTGCTTTAATGCAATGACTGTTGTAAAAAGCGCTATACAAATAAAACTGAATTGACATACTAGTCAGCCGTATCTGAATACAGTGATTTGAAATAGCGGTGTTAGATGTTTAACCATAAACTGTGTCTGTATATTGGATATAAAAAATGTACATTTTACCTTGTGAAAATGGCAGTTTGTGTTGTAAAAAATAATAACCATGATAAATAATTTCAGAACTTTTTCCATCTTTAATGTAAACTATAACCTGTACAATTTAATAAAAGACAAACTGAAATCATTTAGGTGTGTGAAACTAAAAATAGGAAAATCTTCAGGCTTCTGCTAGGAAGAGGAACTTTAACACAATAATGATCCAAATCAACAAGCCCAAATGTCACTTTACAGTATAACTTTTTGTTTCCCACTCAAAATGTCTTAGAAAATATTCTCTTGTACTGCGTTTGTATTTTTATATTGTCATGAAGTGCTATGTAAAAAAAAATAAAAAAATTCCCACAAAAATGTATTGATATTCTAACCGCTAGTATTGGTTTTGTATTTGTTGTATTTTTAGCTTCTTCTTCTTCTTCTTCTTCTTCTTCTTCTTCTCCTTTTGGCTGCTCCTGTTAGGGGTCGCCACATTGGCTTGCTCTTCTCCACATTACTCTGTCCTCTACATCTGACTTTGACCCCAACTACCTGCATATCTTCCCTCATCACATCCATAAACATCATCTTTGGTCTTCATCTTCCTCCTGCCTGGCACCTATATAGCCTAGGCATTCTTCTACCAATTTACTGCAAGTCTCTCCTCTGCACATGTCCAAACCATCTCAATCTAGCCTCTCTCACCTTGTCTCCAAAACACCCTGCATGCGCCGTTCCTCTAATAAACTCCTGTCCATCCTTGTTACTCCCAATGAAAATCTCAACATCTTCAACTCTGCCACCTCCAGCTCTTCCTCCTGTCTTTTTGACAACGCCACTGTCTCTAAACCGTACAACATTGCCGGTCTTACTACAGTCCTATAAACTTTCCCTTTCACTCTTGCCGAAACTTGTTGTATTTTTAGCTGTTCTTAAAAAAAAAAAAAAGGGAAGTATTGATGCAAGTGGCGGTGCGGCGGCACAGTAGTTAGCACAATCGCCTCACAAGGTGCCGGGTTCGATTCCCAGGTCGGGGTTCTTTTTGTGCAGAGTTGTGCATTTGGTTAAAGTTCATTGGCATTCATTTTAGATTCAATAAAAGTTTAATTAATAAATACATTTGTAATAATATTCCAACACAGTCACTTCTCAAGGTTTCTTCATAATCCCACTCTAGGGTGTTTTACTTAAAGAAACCTTGTGAAGTGACTGTGTTGGAATATTATTACAAATGTATTTATTAATTAATTATAACATGTCTCACACATTTCTTTAAATGTGCTTATGCTGTGTTCATGATGAATTGGAATTGATCATTTGTAAGTGTATATTGAAATGATTTGAATAAAATTATTTAGATGACAATTTGTCACATTTGCCTCTGGTTTGCTCATCCAGCACAACCATCAGTTTTTTTATTTTATTTTGATACTTATCTTTTGATTGTGTAAAGCTGCTATGAGACAATATCCATTGTGAAAAGTGCTATACAAAAAAGCTGAATTGTGAATTGAACATGCCACATAAACCAGAATAGTGCTATAATAGATTAAAACCTGTGTGTCAAAGAGGAGCATTGTCATTTGTATGAAATGATTGCACATCGGGTAACTGTACTGAGCATGCATTACCACAGTTGTTACCTCAAAGAATAGGATAGCAGTCAACAGGAAACAGTCAGTACACTATTAAACGTTTGTTCACAGGTTCCCCATATAAGTTAATAAGCTGTTAATTACTGTCTTATCAGTTATTAATAAATCCTTTTCAGCCATGTTAATTTTTCATAGCTATTTTGGTATATTTGCAAGATTGTGCAATAATAATAATTGATATAATATGAAAACGCGTGAATTTGTTCAGTAAGCTTCTGGAATCGGTGAATGTCCAGCAACCAGTTAGAGCAACTTGTTTCACTATGTTCTACAAATATCATTACATTCATTCATTCATCTTCTTACCCGCTTATTCCTTAATTCGGGATCACGAGGGTCTGCTGCGCCTATCCCAGCACACATGGGGCGAGAAGCGGTGCCAGTCCATCATATTATTACATAGTTTTGAAAATTACAATAACAAAAAGAAAAAAAGAACCCAAGTAGTGCACCAATAAACAATCTCAAAAGTACAGGACAGTAACAAAAATGTACGTATAAGACTTACAAATATAGTACTGTAAAGGCTAAAGCAACCCACCTGATATAGATTTCTCTTCTCATCTCCATTTCTTTGCCATTAGATACCATGCTGAAACCATTGAGTTTTGTTTTTGATGGGACAGCAAATTTACTCAAATTTACATTGTTTAATTTCTTTACTGTTTTCACATAAGATATGTAAGGGGTGTACTTAATTCTGTGACATACTGTATTTGTATTTTTTTTAAACAAAACTATTTTCCTTCTAGTGTAAACCTGTCACTTCTAAGAAAAACAAAAAAGCGACTTTTTCTTGTTGAAATATAGTTTCCCCACTATATTCAGTGTAAAGCTAAATGAATTTAGCAAATGGCTGCAAAATAACAGAGTGAAAAATTTAAGTGGGCCTGAATACTTTCCGTACTTAATGTATGTGTGTATGTATATATATTAGTAGCTGCTTTTACTGATCTAAAAACCTATTAATGAAGAATTTATTCATTCTATACTTGCAGTCTTTTTTCATAGATAAAACTAATCAAACTCTCTCTTTCTAGATACATGTATGTTTAGGTGTTTAGGCTTTAGACTGGTGCACTTGTAGGTGAATTGATGTTGCTGTACACTACACAATCACTGCACTGTTTCATGTTAGGTTGATGCACATGCACCTCCCACGACATGTGTAGGTGTCATTGCATGTAGCCTCCTGTGTATGCAAGGTAGAGCTCATATACTGTTTGCCTCTTTATTTATTTTTTGCAATCTCAAGGAAAGTATGAGAGAGAGCAAGTGATCAAGTGAGAGAAAGTCAGAGGGAGAGAGAAATAAAGGAAGAAATGATATAAGCATTTAGAGCAAAAGCAGACTGAGCTGTAGGCCAGCGGCTGAAGGCAGAATGGCTGCCTGGCGATGACTCATTCTACAGCGCTTGCCATGTTTGTCATGGAGACTGAATCATCTGTCATTTGTAAGAATAACTGAAGCTTTGGTTACTGCATGCTCAGGACAGTGGCTCCATTGCCCATGGCCGAGCTCATCCTTAATTTTTCGGACTGCCCAGTACCCTGAGTGACACCACTGGATGCACAGAGATGAATGAGTGTAGCCGGTAAGAGCTGTCATCTGTTTTTTTTCCTGATTGCTGTGTCATTAACATTTTTTTCCTTTTCCTTGCTGCATTGGTTACTCTCTCCATCTCCTCCCCATGCTGCAGCATTTTGTCTGTCTATTTTTTTTCGGTAGACATAGAAGACTGTTTTTACTAAATGTTCTGCCATGTGGGAGTGTGGGTGTGCACAGACCTATGGGTGATCAGGGTTTCAGGCTGAAAAGAGTGTTGTGGGCTTCACTCCATGCCTTATACAAATGGTGTTATTCATTCATTCATTCATTCATCTTCTTACCCGCTTATTCCCTAATTCAGTGTCACGGGGGTCTGCTGGCACCTATCCCAGTGCACATACGGCGAGAGGCAGGGGTACATGCTGGACGAGTCTCCAGCCCATCTCAGGGCAACACAGACAAACAACCATTCACACACACACATTCACTCCTATGGACAATTTAGAATCACCAATCCACCTGATCTGCATGTTTTTGGACTGTAGGAGGAAACCGAAGTACCCGGGCGAAACCCACACAAGCGCGAGGAGAACCTGCAAACTCACCGTACAAACTCACATAAAGATCTCTGGACCGGGAATTAAACCCAGGACCTTCTGGTTGTGAGGCAACCGTGCTAACACCTACACCGCTGCGCCACCACACAGTGTCATGATGAAGAAAGTAAATTTTTTAATTGAATTTGAAAGTTATTGTGCACCTACAACTAAACAGAGCTTTATATGATCCTTAAATCGTTTAACAACGAGGCAAAATCTCTCTACATTATTTCAACCGCTTAATAGTATGTAGAAGAGAATCAGACGTTTATGATGCAGTCAAATTAAAGCTACATGTAACGCTGAAAGAATCTGTTGCCTAGTGGCTCTATGACAACAATGAGCAATAGGCATTTAATGTATAGTCTTAAAAATATTAATTTTGGTGAAGTAGAAAAAGGCTTGAGTGTAAAATAAAATAACTAATCAAACACCAGACCAGTGATTTATTTGCTGAAGCCTATTGATGTTTTATATGTTGTAAATAGAGAATATTATGACCTTTTACTGTTGAAACCACCTCAAGACAACAATACATATGGACACTATTATAGTAATGAACCTAGAAAGATCATATTTTTCATCATGTTTCATCAACTGTGTACATGTTCAAAGGTTTCTGACATGACAGGATTGTTTGTCCCCTTTTGTATTCTTTCATTTTAAACTCCATTTAAGACCTGGATGTCTTGACACTTTTCTTCAACACTTGTTTCTCTATACCAGGGCTCGGGAACATTTTTTGACTCAGAGCCATATATTTATAAATGTATATTAGTAAGAGCCGTATAATATATTTTTAGACTGATCCAAAAGTGGGCGTTTACCTGTTTACCCAGCAACGACCAATGTAGGCTATTATCATCCAATTAAAATAATGGACATGGAATGGATTAATGGAGATTGCAACCATGTTGCAGGTATCACGTATTTATTTACTCCCAGACTGAACACAAAATGAAACCAAAACACGGGAGAAACTTAAACCGAACTTAAACCAACTCAAACCACGGGGTTACTCAGGAGCGAAGGGGCAAATAGCAAGCAAGAACAAACATTATCAACAGCACTTTGTGATCGTTAATTATCCTTAATGATTCGCGACGCACACACCGTCGCCTTAAATAATGCGTCATTGCCCTGGCAACCAAAATCCAGGAGGACGACGCTAAACAAGGGGTTGGGGCTATGTCTGATTCCTCACAGGACAATTGCTCCTGCAGCCCTGAACAGGACATGAGCAGTGGAAAATCGATGGATGGATTAAAACAAGTGATATTTTATGTTTTATCAGAAGAGCTGAAATTTGCGAGCCAGATGCAATCATCAAAAGAGCCACACCTGGCTCGCGAGCCATAGGTTCCCGACCCCTGCTCTATACCTTTACATGTACATCTGATTGAAACAGATTGTCCCCAGTATTTACTGCAATGAGATACAAATATGACTGTATTCATGACCTGGTGACTGTGGGAACCCTGACAAATAAACATCATTATTGCATGGTGCATTTAGGTAGAACCTCTGTGTTGTTCTAATGGATTTCCTTATTCCTCTTTTTCTGTTTATTAGTCAGCAGTGTTGTGCTGTATCAAATGTTTTCTTTGCTCATCTTGAAGCATGTTAATCTTGAATTCACATAAATACACTGTAAAATTCAGGCAAAAGGTTCGGCACTGTTGAAGTACAGTATTTCTGAAAATGTGTGCGGGTGTGGGTGAATGGGAATGAATGAAATAATAATCAGCCATACAATAAGTAAGGGGTGGCATAGTGGTAGCACAATCGCCTCAAGAAGCACCGGGTTCGTATCCCAGGCTGGGATCCTTTTGTGCAGAGTTTGCATGTTCTCCCTGTGCTTGCGTGGGTTTCCTCCAGGTACTCCGGTTTCCTCCCACAGTCCAAAAACATGCAGATTAGATCGATTGGTGACTCTAAATTGTCCATAGGCGTGAATGTGTGTGTGTGAATGGTTGTTTGTCTATGTGTTGCCCTGAGATGGACTAGTGACCCGTACAATGACTCTCGCCCTATGTGCGCTGGGATAGTAACCAGCGGACCCCGTGACCCCGAATTGAGCGGGTAAGATGAATGAATGAACAATAAGATCAGTTCAAAGAGAAAGTAAAAAATTTTCATTACCTTTTAATGAAGAATTTCTGGTATTTGATGAAAGCAGGTTAAAATCCTGCCCTGGAAGTGTACTTACTAAAGTTAAAGTAAATTGTATTGCATCACAGTACAGCATTGGGTCTACACACATACCCACATTTAAACATTTTCAGCCTGGAATTTTATTAAACATAGGAAGTCATGACCACAGATGGTTTTCCGTGTGTGTCTGTGTGTGTGTCTGTGTGTGTTCGGTGGCAGCGGCATCCCCAATTTCTTTGGTGTTAAATCACACACAATAGGTGTCAGAGAATGCTTAATAGGGGTGCAGAACCTATGAACTATGGAAAGATTAGCATTATATTAAGGATATGTGTAGAGTAACCGCAAGATGATGGTGAGATTTGAGATTGTTTGCAGCACTCAATACTAGAACATAAAAACATCTTTGACATAACATTCAGGTCAGCACATTAAAATATTATTCCACCGTTTGGTATGTAGATTTAGATGTATAAGTTGAAGCCTCAACCAATGATGTGACAAATGGCAAATGATGTTTATACTCATCAAACAGCATTTAACTTGCACTTACATTACAGTGAGTTGGTATCAGCTCTGTAGCTTAATGAAATCTTAATTTCTCAGTGTGTTTGAGTTTTGTACAGTTTTCTGCATAGAATATGCAATACCCATTTAAACTAAAACGTCTTTCCAAACCTCTAACAAGCTATGTAAGAACAGGATCGAATGTTTAAGGTTCTAGCTCTGTGTAGAGAGCTAAAGTTCTTCTACAGTCCTTGACAAAAGTCTTGTCGCTTATGTACAAATTGAGCTGAAATATATTTGTAATTAAGTTTTTACAAGAAATGGCTCATTTTAATCCCAACTGCTTTTGATGAAAAGCAACATCTTATAATCCCAACCATAAAAGAGGCCAAATTCTGCAGCAGAATGGTGCTTCATCGCATAGTTGCAGCTCCAGGTTTGGCCAGCCCAGTCACCAGACAGAAACATCATTGAGCATATGTGGGGTAGGATGGAAGACGAAACCAAAGAATATTGATGAAGACTGCTTTCTTTGCTATTCCAGATGACTTCTTGCAGAGGAAGCAGAGGAATTCTTGCATGGATGCATTTAATTTCAGTGCATTTAAGCATTATTTGGGAGGGTTTTAGCTTTTTATACAAGTCATTTCTAACATCAATCAATTAATTAAGTCAGGTTAATAGCAGGTGTTTCTACAAAATAGATGAGGGACAAGTCTTTGGTCAGGGACTATACACCAATTACAACACACCCTTGTCTTCCTGGGGCTCACCATATAGAAGGTTACTCACTTTGTATTAACATGTATGAGTGTGGAGGTAAATAAACTTTTGCCTATATAATGTAGCTAGGTTTGTATTTTTATTGGAATTATTAGTTTGAGTAATACAACATTCTTCTATGGACTCTAGAGGGTGTAAATTATTTGGCTCTTGTCTCCTTGCCCCAGTCTGTTACGCTGCAACATAGTATGCCTGCAGAAAGAAATGGTTTTATGAAGTAGCATATTGAACTAACTGTGTGCTCTCCTTGTTTCAGCCATTGCGTTATGTAACGATCATTTTGTGGCTGGAAATTTGATTAAATGGTAGCTCAATGAACAAAAGAACAATTTACAAGCTTTTCACAAGGCTGAGTTTTATTGAACACTTATTTATCTCCCTAACATGAAATTAAGGTTAATAATCCTTATTATTAACCTTAACTTGGATCACAAAATCTTCAGTTTTACTCAACAAAAAATACTACATCTAGTATTTTGTATGAGCACTGTGATTTTTAAGGAAAGCACCAAGTCTTCTAGGCATGGAATGAACAAGTTTGTGACATATTGGCTAATCTTAAGGCATTAGGCCAACAGCGGTTTGCTAAGTTAGTTGTACATGCCGGTGCCAACGATATCCACCTTCGCCAGTCGGAGACGACTAAGGTTAATTTCATAGAGGTGTTAAATTT
>JAOTRA010103070.1:0-11016 GCA_026260255.1 Pseudolaguvia tuberculata
CTCTCTCTCTCTCTCTCTCTCTCTCTCTCTCTCTCTCTCTCTCTCTCTCTCTCTCTCTCTCTCTCTCTCTCTCCAATAGACTTCATTCTGACCTGTGGAAAATAGGAGGCTCCCTCTGGATCTTCGAACTGGCTTCAATCGCCTCTTTAGCCACACGACCACTGTTTGAATCGAGCATTACAGTTTTTATTTATATGCAAATATAAAGCAAAACTTACAATTCACTGAAAGTTACATTTACCTGTAGCGAAATCTGGTCCCTTTAAAAAATATATTGCTGCTAGATACAGTTTTGATCTGACTTGATTTTGCACATCTATAAAAAAAAAAGAAGGTACAATTAAGATAAGAGAGACTTTAAAATCATTCATTCATATTCTTACCTCTTTATTCCCTAATTCGGAGTCACTGGAGTTTTCTGGAGCCTATCCCAGCGCACATAAGGCGAGAGGCGTACACCCTGGACAGTTCGTCAGTCCATTACAGGGCCACAGATAGACGAACAACCACTCACACACACATTCATTCCTATGGGAAATTTAGAACCACCAATCAACCTAATGTATATGTGTTTTGGACTGTGGGAGGAAACCAGAGTACCCAAAGGAAACCCACGCAAGCACATGCAAACTCCGACCATGCTAACCACTACACTACCTACTTTAAAATCAATATAAAAATTTTACACTGTGCTTTTGTCTTAAAACATAGTTTTATACCATAGGCTTTCTTTGCTCTTCAAAAACTCGGAATTCCTCTTACGGACTTAGGAATTACATATTAGGAATTTTTTGGAACATTCTGGTATATTTTAATGTAATAGCATTACAATATTTCCTTGTACGACATCATAACAGGGTTCTGGGTTGAGTAGGAGAGCCAGTAAATGTAAAATGTTTTATATATTAAATTTTGCTAATGCTTAGATTGATCCTGTGTGTGTGTGTGTGTGTGTGTGTGTGTGTGTGTGTACACTCACTTGTAAAATGCCTGATTTTCGACACCACATTTCCAGAGGTGTTTACAGGCTGCTGGTGTGGATGTGTGGAATGTCAGAACCAATTTCTTCTGCAGGGTAAAAAAAAAAAAGATGAAAAAAGTAAAGCATCTGCAGGTGAGCAAAGGAGGCAGAGTAAGGCTAAGGGAGGAAACCAGGATAAAAGGAAGGAGAGAATGAGGAAAAAGGAGAGAGAGAGAGAGAGAGATAGAGAGATGGAACCCTGCCAGGAGTCAGGAAATGGCTTTATAAGGTCCCTTTGGGAGATGAGGGATGTGGTAGCTAAGCTATAGTAGCTAAATGAACACAAATCCACATGGTCACATGACACAGAGGCCAGAAGCTACTGATTGTGTAAATAAGTGCTAACACTAATGCTAAGCAGACACCATGATAATTTAAGTAACATTTCGAAACTCCTGCAGATGTTCTTCATATTTGGGCGGAGATGTGTCATGTGACATTATAATAATCACATGATCTAAAAAGTTTAACCTTCATCGAACGGACCGGCAAGAAATTAAAGTGTTCAGTGTTTCAGTTTATACTGTCCTCGTTAGGCTGATTGTGACCATGTGACCAGTAGGAGGGTTAATACACTGTATATGTGTATGTGTGTGTGTGTGTGTGTGTGTGTGTGTGTGCGTGCGTTACATTAGGACTGAGTGGAACATGTGCTGTGGAGGAGGTGAAACACTGAACTGTCCAGAGAATCTGTTCCATTAGGCTCTTCTGTTGTGTAACATGATACCAACCATTGATTCGCTATCGAAGCATTAGACTGGAGTCTAAGAGAGAAATCAATACAGAGTCATGTGCGGAGAGAGAGAGAGAGAGAAAGAGAGAGAGATGAAACAGCCCTGTGAAAGCCGTAACCCTGCCAGGAGCCAGGAAATGGCTTTTATAAAGGTCCCTTTGGGGGATGGGGGATGTGGTAGCTATGCCATAGTAGCTAAATGAACACAAATCCACACAGTCACATGACACAGTCTAGGAAAATCCTTTCCAGAAGGTTGGAGGTTATGATAAGGGAAGGACTAAGATGAAATCCGCAATAGGACCATTGTCCCAATACTTTTTGTCCCACAATTTGTCTAAAGAAAGAAAGAAAGAAAGAGCAAGAAGGAGAGATAGAGAAGGTTGGAGGTTATGATAAGGGGAAGGAATGAGATTAAATCCGCAATATGACCATCAGGTGTCCCAATACTTTTGCTACACATTTGACCTCATGGGTTAAATGACTTTCAGCTAGGGAAAAAGAAGGAAGGAAGTATGACAGGGATGAAGGGATGATGTGTTGTGGAGGTGTTGATGACGTGTGCATGTACTCACCAGTAATGAATAAAACACACAACACAGAAAAGAAAACAGAAGCACATGTAAAACTGGATACCAAGCAGTGCATGAGCAATGAATCCCATTCCTTACACAGGAAAATATTTATTAATGACACGCATGAAATGATGATACGATGAGGTGCTTAAATGTAATTTTAAAAAGTCTGAACCTGTTTACCAGCAAACTGGCGCCCAAATCTACTATCAAAACATTACCAAAAAATCTAATAGAAAAATAATTTATAGAATGGGTGGCCCGGTGGTATAGTGGTTAGGACGGTCAGTTCACACCAAGAAGATCGCAGGCAAGAATTTGCATAATCCACCTGGTTTTCTCCGGGTATTCAAGTTTCCCCCAACAGTCTAAAAACATTAGGTTGACTGGTGATTTTAAATTGCCCCTAGGAGTGTGTGTGTGTGTGTGTGTGTGTGTGTGTGTGTGTGTGTGTGTGTGTGTGTGTGGACCTGGTCAAGGTGTATAAGGAGACCTCTGGTCCCTGGTATACGCGCTTATCTGTTTGGTCACATGAGCGAGGATATTTTTTTTAAGTAATAATCATTATATTTTTTAAAATAAAAATAATATTTAATGACTGTGGGGGGGGGGGGAGATTTATTTTCAGGTAGACTGGCAGTTGAGGGGTGGGGGTTGATTGGTTGGAGGGTAATTGCACCCTGGGATTCTTTAACACGCACAAACACACACCTAACCTATGCTTTTGGACTGCGGGAGGAAACTGGAGTACCCAGAGGAAACCCACGCAAGAGCAGGGAGAATATACAAACTCAGCTAAGACACATTGAACCTGGGACCTTCTT
This sequence comes from Pseudolaguvia tuberculata, assembly GCA_026260255.1. Taxonomy (NCBI): domain Eukaryota; kingdom Metazoa; phylum Chordata; class Actinopteri; order Siluriformes; family Sisoridae; genus Pseudolaguvia; species Pseudolaguvia tuberculata. Next base: position 3,154 of record JAOTRA010103070.1, read on the forward strand.
GTTGTGAAGCGACCGTACTAACCACTACGCCACCGCGCCGCCCTATTGCAGTACATATAAATGTGAGTGTAATCATTAATAGTGGGAACCGTATACAGTGTAATAACAGAATGAGGTCACTTACCTCTCGCTGTACTCCAATCACGTAAAACGTTTTCCCTTCAAACTTAAATCTGCTAACATCTGGCCTGGGGAAAAAAAGACCAGATTACCAGGTGACCTTATGAAAACATCAGGCGTACAAATCCATCCGTTCTAATGGTATAAAAAAAGGATAAAGAAAAGTCAATAATAACTTCCAATAATAATTCCAAATGTAATGTTATGCGTGTGCGGCCCCAATGGCCTAATGGATAAGGCCTTTGGAGCCAAGGATTGTAGACTCAAGCCCCGTCAGGACCAATGCATGGCTAGCTTTGCAAAAGGCCCAGTCCAGTCCTTTGGGCGGCGCAGTGGTTAGCACCACAACATGAAGGTCCCAGGTTCGATTCCCGGTTTGGGGATCTTTCTCTGCGGAATTTGCATGTCCTCCCCGCACTTGTGTAGGTTTCCTCTGGTTACTCCGGTTTCCTCACACAGTCCAAAAACATGCACAGCTGCTTCCGTTAGGGGTCGCCACAGCGGATCGCTCTTCTCCTCATTACCCTGTCCTCTACAACTGCCTCTTTCACCCCAACTAACTGCATATCTTCCCTCACCACATCCATAAACCTCCTCTTTGGTCTTCCTCTTTTCCTCCTACCAGGGACCTCCATCCTCAGCATTCTTCTACCAATATACTGCATGTCCCTCATCTGCATATGTCCAAACCATCTCAACCTAGTGTCCCTCACCTTGTCTCCAAAACATCCTACATGCACTGGTCACTCCTAATGAGTAAATAGCGTTTTCCTTGAATATTTGCCCTTTAATACACCAAGTAGTTAAAATGGTAATAAATAAAGATGCACTGCATGCCTCCTTATTGCAATTTTGCCTTTATTCTTTATATATTCATGTGCTCCAGCCATAGCGATCCGAAACACAGCCTATGTTAATAGTTACTGGACGAAAACGTTGTGAAAAAAAGAGCCTATAGTAGTGAGGGGCAGGGGCAGCTCAAATGGTTAAGGTACTGAGTTGATCGGGAGAACAGGAAGACCTGGGTTTAAGCCCCAAAAACGCCAAGGGCTCAAGTCCACCACTGTTGGGTCCTTGAGCAAGACTCAACCCTTCCTGCTCCAGGGGTGCTGTACAATAGCTGATCCTGCACTCTGACCCCCAACTTACTATGTGAAGAAAAACATTTCACCATATGTTGTACTGTATAATCATGTATGTGACAAAATAAAAATTGAATAGAAGTGAAAGCACGAAAAAGGTAACAGGATGACCAATTCCTACCATTTCAGCAAATGGATCCTTTTGTTTCCCTGGAAAACAACAAAGCCCCTGGCGGTGAATCCTAGAAAAGCTGCTGCTCCGGTGAAGTCCTACAATAAGAAACGACCAGGGTTCATGGTTAGATTTTTATTCTAGTGAGAAAGTGAGTGTTTGTGTTGACAAAGCTGATAAAAAGGCAGGGGTACGCCCTGGACAGGTAGCCAGTCGATCGCAGGGGCGGGGTACACATGGTCAAGTACGCACCGCACGCACGCACACAATAAATTTTGAAATCAACCTAATGTACATGTTTTTCAACTGTGAGAGAAAACCAAGTGCCCCAAGACTCCACACAGAAAGACCCCTTGCCTTAGAATCGAACCCGGAACCTAACTTGACGCATATATTTGTTTATTTGTTTTTTTTTCTATTTTATTGATCAGTAGCTGATTAGTACTGTTGTTATTACATAAAGGGAGGCGTGATGGTGTAGTCAGTGGATAGCACGGTCGCCTCACAACAAGAAGGTCTCCGGGGCTGGGGATCTTTCTGTGCAGAGTCTGCGCTTGCGTGGGTTTCCACCAGGTACTCCGGTTTCCTCGCCCAGTCTAAAAACATTGTCCATAGGAGTGAATGTGTGTGTGTGAATGGTTGTTTGTCTATGTGTTGTTCTGAGATGGACTGGCGACCCGTCCAGTGTGTACCCTTCGCCTCTCGCCCTATGTGTGCTGGGATAGGTGCCAGCAGACCCCCGTGAATGAATTTTATTCCAGTAACGGTTAACAATAGAACTTTGGATGCTCTGTCTTTTGCAGCTCTGTATCTGTATATCGAGACCTACAGACAATGATTGAGATGGTACCTTGCAGGGATGAGGGTCCACACCGTAGGTATCCAATGTGTGAGCTCTCTGAAGAAGGTTTAGCTCAGCCAGCGCTGGACACTGACCCCTATACAGGAACCAATAATAACTACAGGATCAGTCACTACAACCCAGAGCCCAGCCTCCCACCCAGTTATTTAGCACCCTGGGCAACAGGTAGCCCTGGTGGTGGTAATGATTAGAGGTTATTAAATTAACAGAAGTGTATATATTAGCATGTGAACACATCATGCTAGCAACTCCATATCAGTGTTTTATGCGTACCTCAGCTCATTTTGGTGGATCTCCATAATTTTGCGTTCCAGTTTCAGGGTCTGTTTGGGAAACAGTTTGAAGTCACTGATGTAGTCGGCTGGATGTTCATCAACATCGTAGTCGCCAAGGTCAGCTGCAAAATTAGCAGGTATTTCACTAACCCTCGTCAAGCCATGAATCCACAAGTCTGGTGTGATTGACTTTTTTGAGATCATCACATCCATATTTATCTATGATCATCCTATTCCAGATCTTCCAGATCTCTATAATATCCTCCAAACGTCTAGAGAAAATGCTTTCTACCAGATTGAAGAGTTATAAAATCCCTCAGCTACAACATACAGTATATTATTATACCTGACCCTAAATGAAAAGGTCTGGGGTTCAGTGTCCCAGTACATCCCAAATAATGTTGAGTCATCGTCAGGACTCTTTACAGGACACTTCAGTTCCTCCACTCCAGCCAGAGCATAGCATGTCCTCATGAAGTTTAGCGGCTTTGTACACAGGGTCAGTGCTATGCTTTATTGTTCAAAAACTATAACCTTAGCTAGCTATTAGCTTTTTGTAATTGCCACAGAATAGTTAGCGTCTAAAGTCATTTAAACCGGGTGAGACTGTGGGACAAATTCAGACAAATTCATGAAATGGACCAGTTTCAGGGCGTGCCAGTGGTGTAGTTCACAACAAGAAGACCCTGAGTTCGATTCTGTGGGTCTTTCTCTAAGGAGTTTGCATGTTCTACCCGCAGTTGTGTGGGTTTCCTCCGGGTACACTGGTTTCATCCCACAGTCCAAAAACATGTACATTAGGTTAATTGGTAATAGGAGTGAATGTGTGTGTTTCTCTTTGTCTATTTGTGGCCCTGAGATGGACAGGCGACCTGTCAAGGGTGTACCCCTGCCTCTCGCCTTATGTATGCTCCAACAGACCCCCGTGACTCCAAATTAGGGACTATCTGGGTTAGAAGATGAGTTCTATTCACTGATTTCTGGAGCTAGAATCTTTTCTAGCTCTCTAAAAGTGTGAAAGGCAGGAGTGGTACACCCTGGAGAGGTCACCAGTCCATCACAGGACCACACACTCACAGCTAGGGAGTTTTGGGAAATCAAATCAACCCTACTTGTTTCTGGAGTGTTTGAGAAAACCAGAGAACCCAGTGACACCCACATACACAGATGCAAACTTTACACAGAAAGATGCCTGACTAGGAATCGAACCCATGGCTTCTTGCTAGGTGGCAACAAAGCTAACCACTACGCCACCGCACTGACCCTTAAAAGGATTTCAGAAATATAAATATTATAATATTAATATCAATATGAGGATTTCTCTACAGTTTGTACAGTTGATCATGTGACATTACCCTGCACTACACACGCTCCCAGATAAGCAGCGTCAGCGAGAGGACAAAGGAGTCTGCCGTGGTACAGGTCCCTCTTCAGTTGTAGGTACAACAGGTATCTGATGGAGACACAGATAGAGAGAAAGAGGGAGACACAGAGAGAGAGAGCGCAAGAGAGAGTGAGTGAGAGAAGGATAGAGAGATAAAAAGAGTGATAAAGAGAGAGGGCGTGTGTAAAAGAGAGAGAAAGATAGAGAGACAGAGAGAAAGAGAATGCGAGAGAGATAGAGAGACAGCGTGCGAGGGAGAGTGACAGCGTGTGTGTGTGTGTGTGTGTGAGAGAGAAACAACTTTTTAAAATAATTCAGGATTTCAGATGTATTGTTAAAAGGCAGTACAATGAGAGTCGATACAAGAAAATCGGTTGCCATAGAAACATAAAAAATCCTCAGAAAAACCTGAAAAAACCATCTGCAGCATTAAAGATCATGTGACATCTTATTAAAGTCGCATAAACTCCCTTTTTTATAGACGTATGGAAGTTTACATTCCATGTATGTATTTCTAATTCATTAGAAATTTACATAAATTTACATAAATTCAATATTTGTGGAAATTTCGCACATAGGGTTGCAAAGGGTTCGCACCCAGAACAGGTCACCAGTCCATTGCAGGGTCACACATAGAAAAACAACCACACACCATCCCAACGCAACATCAGTCACTAAACTAAATGTTTTGATATATTCTGTGGAAGGCGTAGGCCCAAAATATCTTTTACACAATTTACACAGGCAGACAGGATAGTTGGGATAACTGGGATGCCAGATTCTGGAATTTCCAGCTCATTTGTGCAGTTTGGAATTTTGGTACAAAATTTGTGATGAATTTCACGATTTTGAATCATGAGGAATTAAATAGGTTAATCATTATCAAACAAAACCCAGGTGTGTAAAATGAAAGGGATTCAAATTGAATGGATGTACAGTTTTATTTCTATCTGGCAACCCGGTCATCATATTCGCAATAAATATTCATAAGAAAACATAGGTTTAGTGTAAGTGTCAGCAGCAACCTCAAAGCCAAGCATTGCTCTGTACATTAACAATACACACACATCCTACCCAACACACACACACACATCCTACCCAACACACACACATCCTACCCAACACACACACATCCTACCCAACACACACACATCCTACCCAACACACACACACATCCTACCCAACACACACACACACACACACACACACACACACACACACACACACACACACACACCTCTGATTGCTATTTCTTATCTTCACAGCTCAGATAGTGAAAACACAACCAGGCCCCCTGCAGAGAGAGCTGAGCAAATGAGGCTGCCACACCACACTACAAGTGCGTGTGTGTGTGAGTGTGTGTGAGTGTGGGTTCAAGCTTTGGCCCCTGATTAAAGCATAACAGCCCTTTTTATAGAAACACTTCTAAGTTATTCATTTCCAGTTTACAAAACTTGCAACCAAACCTGTCAGAATGTCATCCATATTAACAAATCTTCTACATCATCCAAAAAACCCACATCTCTGTCATGACATCAGCGCATCCCTGCCATGGCATAAGTGTCTGGTTTCTTCCATTTCTTTTTTGATTCTCTTGTTGTAATCTAGTCTTTTTTTTACCTCGTCAGTTCCTCCTTGATCTTGATAGGTTCCTGGGGGTAGAACTTTACTCGAAAACACATGGTGTACGGCTGCTGACCTGCAGAACAGCACAGAACATCAAACTATACAAGTAAAACAGATGATGTAGAAATCAGAGTAGAGAGAGACAGTCAGGGGAAGCCTTAAAGCAAAATAAATAAATGAATTAAATAAATAAATAAATAAATAAATAAAGGATGATTCTCGCCTCAGATGCTTTCTGACCCACTTCCACATGTACACAAAGCATTCATTCATTCACATATTTATTTCATTCAATATTCCACAGAACCTGTATATCTATCCATCCATCACATCTATGTATCCATCCATCCACTCTATCTATCTGTCTGTCTATCTGTCTATCTGTCTGTCTGTCTGTCTGTCTGTCTGTCTATCTGTCTGTCTGTCTGTCCCTAAACCCATCATCATATCATGACATCAGTGTCTGGTTCCTTCCATTTATTTTTTTGTTTCTGTTGTTTTAATCGAATCCAGTCTCGCCGAGTAATACACCACTGCTTAATGCTCTTTATAATCCGGTGCACCTTATAGTCCTGAAAATACGGTAACTATTGCATTGTGATCTTATGTTTGCTTTTTAAACAGAATAATATAGAACATTTTGAGCTCTAGTAAAAGAAATGATCAAGTGAGAAAGTCTGAGTCTTTAAAAAAAACTAACAAGCAGATTTAACATAAATGCTTACAAATATTAAGCAATTAAAATTCTTAAAACTCTAAAATTAATCTCAATCTTAATAGCAAATCTTTTATTCTTTCAAAGTTTTTAGACAATCTTACATTTCATCTGCTTAACCACTGCTTTGCTTGGGTCCAGCCAGTGCTGTGAAGAAAGAATAAACCATGGAGAGAATCAGACACAAAGCAGAGTAAAGTGATGCTGAGCATAAAGGCAACTGTGGGTGCTGCAGCTATGGACGGAATCAGTGGTGGAAGAGACGTAAAACACACATAAATGATGATAAATCATTCAGTGTGTGTGTGTGTGTGTGTGTGTGTGTAAGGCAGTGCGGCAGCATTGGGCTTAGCACGGTTGTCTCACAGCAAAAAGGTCCCAGGTTCGACTGACGGGCCAGGGGTGTTTTTGTGCAGAGTTTGCATGTTCCTGGTACTCTGGTTTCCTCTAACAGTCCAAAAACATGTACAATAGGTTGATTGGTTCATCTAAATTTCCCATATTGTGTGTGTGTGTGTGTGGCCTTATGAGGGACATGATGGACTGGTGACCTGTCCAGGGTGTACCTCATTTTAGTGACCCCAAATTGAGGAATAAGAGGGTTAGAAGACGAATTAATAAATGATGGAATGAATGAATGAAAGTGTGTGTACCCTCTGTTTGTCGGGATCCACATATCTAATGCCAAAGTAATCCTTTTCCAGGAGACTGTAGTGGTTACAGACATGATCCAGTAGAAATTGACCTTTTGTGTCTCTCTGCGGGAAAGAAAACAAACAAACATCCTATTAGTGGATTTATAGGAATTTAATCACTTGATGGATCTACAGCTGTTTTATTTACTGTGAAAAACAATCTTACTAATGCAAATATACACAGGTGATATAAGTTTGAGTCAGTCTTGAGTCAGATTGAGTCAGTCTCACTCAAAGGGTGTGGCCTCTGCGGCTGTCAGTCTAACGAAAGGGTGTGGCCTTTGTAGCGGTCAGTCTCACTAAAGAGCGTTTCACCCTCTAGGCATGTCAGTCTCACTGAAGGGGTGTGGTCTCTGTCTGTTAGTCTTGTTGAAGGGGTGTGGCCTCTGTGCCTGTCAGTTGTACTAAAGAGGTGTGGCCTCTATGCCAGTCAGTGTCACTGAAAGGGTGTGGCCTCTGTACCTGTGAGTCTTGCTGAAGGTGTGTGGCTTCTGTACCTGTCTGTCTCACTGAAAGGGTGTGGCATCTGTACCTGTCAGTCTTTCTGAAGGGGTGTGGCCTCTGTGCTTGTCAGTGTCACTGAAAGGGTGTGGCCTCTGTACCTGTCAGTCTCACTAAAGAGGTGTGGCCTCTGTACCTGTCAGTCTCACTGAAATTGTGTGGTCTCACTAAAGAGGTCCGCGCCCTAGTGCCTGTCAGTTAAGCGGACCATATTTTACTGATTATTAATTTTGCAAAAAAAAGAAGAAAAAGTGATCATTAAAAATGCAAGAAGAAAAAAAAACCCTCCTTTCTTTGGAAGCCTGGCTTTCAAACAACATTTGACCTTATCATCATATAATTTAGCGCTACAATAACCTCACACACACACACACACACACACACACACACACACACACACACACACACACACACACACACACACACACACA
>JAOTRA010103138.1:0-11005 GCA_026260255.1 Pseudolaguvia tuberculata
TATATATAACAAATTTAGATTAATATTTCTGCTCCCCAAAACTGTATTTTACTAGACTATATATTTAGAACAGATAAATTGTGCATAAGAAGAAGAGACACAGACTTGGTGAATCAGAATTATTCATACCACAAAGAAGAAGAAGAAGAAGAAGAAGAAGAAAAATATGGGTCATCTATGTATAATATCACGCAAACAGCAAATCTTATGTACCAGTTCTGTTAACTTGACCCAGGGTTGGTAAGGTTCCTGTTAGGTTTAAATGTTTGGCACTTACCCTACATTAATTATAGAATTAAAGGGACTATCTAATTAAAGGTTTTACAAAAAAAATGTAATTGCAGGATTTCAGAATAAGGAAAGTGATTAAGTATCTTTTTTAACATTTTAATGGCACGTTAAAACACTATATGTTGTAATGTACACTATATTGCCAAAGGTTTGTGGTCACCTGACAATCAGATCATATGTATTTCTGGAAGCACAGTTGTCTAGAATGTTTGAAGCAATACAATATTCCTTCACTGCAACTAAGAGACTCCAACAATCCAGCATGACAATGACCCTGAGCACAAAACTCCTGAGCTCTATTATCACATGCTTTGTTAATATTAGCGTGAAAGAGACACAAGTGTTCAGCAAAAAGTCCTGATCTTACCACCACTAAACCTTTTCGGGATGAACTGTAATGGCGACTTCACCCCAGACATCCTTACCTGACATTAGTGTCTGATCTTACTAATATTGTTGGAGCTAAATATAGAGATATTCAAGACACTCAAGCTTCACAATAGACTGGAAGTTTTTATTAGAAGAGTGGAGCTTCATCCATTAGCAAAAATCTGAATCAAACACCAAAAACATTTGGCATTGTACAATCAAGATATAATAGAGTTAATGTCCGGTAATACAGTGAAACTAGTATAATTCTGTGAAACTAATTGCAACATTATGAGGGAGTCCTTAAAATGAATTTAACCCAGACTTTGCGCAATTTCTAGCATAGTGGGATCAACTGTGACGTAAACACCTCCACCCAGTACCTCCAGGCAAAGGTTGTGTTTAAGTGTTTAAATATTTGGTGGGTATGGCTCACCTTAGAATCTTTGACCAGTTATTTTTTTAATTAGGCAAAATCTTTTTATGTTAAAATTCTCTTGCTTTTGTTGGTAACAGTGCTAACATTCAGAAGTTCTAGGTTCAGATCATGTCTGAGCCGTGGCTAATAATGACTGATTAGTAATTGATCAGCTACTGGATTCTTCTAAATGAAATTGATTCTGTTACACAGATTGTATGTTTGCTACCACAATGAAGATACAATGTGTGCAGGTGTGTGGGAACATGTATGAGACAGAGTTCTATCTCAAGGCAACAAAGTAGTTAAGCTGGTTTTTCAGCGTGCTGGTCTGAGTTCTGACAAGTCATGATTCATTTATACTATGGCAGGTTCCTGGAAAAGGGTGACGCCTTTTCTTTCTTCAAAATCAATTTTTTAAATGAAATATTCGATATTTGACTTTTTAAAACAGTTATTTACATTATAACCTCTTTTTTTCCCTCGGTAGTCTAGTCTGACACCCAGGGTGTGTACTGGATCAGCTATTACTCCATTAGAATAATATGATTACTGAAAATAAAATGAATAAAAAAAAAAACAGACTGATTGGTTTTGTCATCACTGACTGTTCTAATCTTCTTAAATTTAATATATGTGACCATTTCCCTTACATTCTACTTGAGAAAACTGACTGAGGTTGAACCATGCTACAGCACAGTTTTAGAAGAGGAAGAAAAACTAGTTTCAAGAGAACAGAAAACTCAGAATGTTTCCAGCTTGCACAACTCTCTGTTTTATTTATGCTTACTACTACACACACTGCTTGAGGGAGAAAGAGAGAGTATGTAGAGAAAGTAGCGAAAGAGTGGGAAACACATCCTTGTTACTATGACAGTGCAACGACTCCTATTAACCCTCACGCTCTCAAATGTCAGCCTATAGTTATCAAACTATAGATTTGGATGGTCAAATAGAGGCATTTGATGGCAAAAGAGATTAGTGTTGAAAGTGTTATGAACTACTCTGAAGTTACCTAAAAGCTTGTGCTATTTGGATGACATTCTTTAATAACCCACTCTTTGTTCCTCTCAAGGTGTCTCACAAATATCATCTCAGAATTTTTCCTTGCCACACATGTCTCAAAATTTGTTCATTGGGAATCAATATAAACTTATTTTTAAAATGTGTAATTATAGTTTGACATCCCGATAAAAATTCTTTTGAGACAATGTATACAAATACAAATATTATTTTCAAGACTTAGTCAAACTTTCCAAAATCTCAGCATTTGAAAATTTTGAAGCTGTAGAGATTTTCTTAATTATTCTCAGTGCAGTCTGATTGACAGTTCATTGCAAATCTTGGAAAGGTCTTCCACACAAACCATATATTCAATAAATTCATTTTTATCTGAAGCAGTGTCCGTGCCTTTTTTAAGGTTGAGTGGGAAAATAATGAATTGCAATAACAAATAAAAAAAAATACTAGACAACTATTTACTGTACTTCTGAACTTTGTGTTAACTGTTTGGGAAAGACTTTTTTGTAAGTGTTAGGGTGAACGGTCCCAATAGTTTTGATTGAATATTGATGTTAATTACACATAATATTCTTATGCACAAATGAAAACAGAACTAGAATTAAATAGAAATTGTTGTAATTGTTGTTATCATGGCTCATTCTTGGGTTTTTTTTTTTAAATGAAAGAACTACTTGCATGTGGTGTAGAAAGGATAATGAGGAATACTTTTATTATTGCGTTTATTATAAAGCAAATGGTGCTCTATAGTGACACAGGAAGTGTTTGATCCTGAGCTATATCTAGACAGTGTCTTTGGTGTGTTTTTCATTGCCTCCATGTCCACACAGCTTTTCCCATGATTGTCCAATATCTCAAGAATATTATAATAAGTATAGTGTACAAAAATGTAGCTAAAGTGTGCATAAATGTAATTGTGGTTTATTTAGAGTGTATTTATTTTTGACATGTAAATGAGGTTGCGGTAAAGTAAAAAAGAAATATTAAAACGAGAACAGTTGGTAAAATCTTCTTTGCTCAGTTTATACTGTGGCAATAACTGACAAATTAGTAATGTAAGATTAACCATATCATTAACGGTGTACTGCACCAGTTGTATGTGGTTAAAATGTTAAAACGAATGGGACTCCTAATTCACAGATACTCATTAAATTTAAGTTAGTTTTTCCTATTGTCTGTTTTAGCACAGGGCAGCGTGGTGGCGTAGTGGATAGCAAAGTCGCCTCACAACAAGAAGGTCGCAGGTTCGAATCCCGGCCGGGATCTTTCTGTGCGGCGTTTGCATGTTCTCCCTGTGCTTGCGTGGGTTTCCTCCGGGTGTTCCGGGTTCCTCCCACAGTCCAAAAACATACAGATTAGGTGAATTGGTGATTGTGTGTGTGTGTGAATGGTTGTTTGTCTATGTGTTGCCCTGTGATGGGCTGGTGACCCGTCCAGGGTGTACCCTCTGCCTTTTGCTGGGATAGGCACAGCAGACCCCCGTGACCCTGGATTCGGGAATAAGCGGGTAAGAAGATGAATGAATGTTTTAGCACAATTTTCCACAATTTGATTCTGTAAAGCTGTTTTGACTATAATAATGCTATATTAATAAAGGTGACGTATAGAGATTAGGCTCCAGCAGACCTCTGTGACCTTGAATTAGATAGATGAATGAATGAATGAATGAATAAATGAATGAATGAATGAATGAATGAATGAATGAATGAATGAACTATAGAGGTCATATGAGGATATCATGTTTGGAGGTTTATCATGTTTCCTATCAACAGATATGATGTAAAATTATTTGCATCCCTTCATGACCCAACACTAATAGTTACAGACAATTGTTGATTAGTGAATAGCACTTGATGAGACAATTGCTTCATCAACATTGTGACATCAGGGCCCTAACACACAAAATATGCATGACATCAAAAAACACACCCTGACATTGAAATGAAACACTCCTTTCCTGTGTCATGGTAACAATAGCAAAGGATTCACCATCTGTATAATGACATGAGTCAGGTCTTACCATTTTGACCAAATCAACAAAATGATGACGACACAGGACCACGGGGTTAGAAAGTGCAGGGCAGATCCCTTTTAGAGGGATGAGCTTTTTTTCAAAGCTGATTTGAGGCGAGGCGTTGAGGAATGAGACTGTTTCATCATCATTATCATCATTTATTTGAGATTGATCATCAATTACCAGTGATCTGTGTTTAGTAATTTAAAAAATGATCTAGAAAAGTTAAGTTAACCTTTATCCTTTACAATTCAATTTAGTTTATATGGTGAGTAAAAACAACACAGTATGACAACATTTATTATGATTTATAGACTTAGAACATAACATGTTGTTTAGGCCATTTATGCTGTTGTGCCACTGAAAGTTGCGCCTCATTTGCCTTTCAAAATTCCGCCTTCCGAGTATGAATGGCACTGCTGACGGTCGTTAAACAAATGTCACGTGACTGCTTTTTAACTTCTTCAGCGGGTTTTTTTTTCATATTTAACACTGGTATTGTTCGTATTGTGACATAAAGTCCTGGAAAATACTCTAGACTAAGATGAACCGTTTGCTTTTCATGTTCTTTCCGTTTTTTTCGCTTAAACTAGTGCAGGTCTCTGCAATATGGCCGATGCCGCAGCGCATCACGCAGTCTAATGAGCGCTATGTGTTGAATCCGCAGCTGTTCTATTATCACTCCGCCGACGATTCAACAGTGCGACACGGCTGCTCAGTGCTGGATGAAGCCTTCCGAAGATACTTCCGGATCATTTTCCCCGATCTAACAGGTCGCACAGCTTGAGAGATAAACACATACGAAAACAAGCGGGTCACGTTGTAATTTTACGCTTTATCATTCATTCATCTTTTTATCCGCTTAGTCCCTAATCCGGGGTCACGGGGGTCTGCTGGAGCCTATCCCAACCCGCGTAGGGACGGGTTTACACTCTTGAAAGGTCGCCAGTCCATCAGAGGGCCACACATAGACAAGCAATCACTCATACACACATTTATATGGCAATTTAGAATCAGCAACCAATATAATGTACATGTTTTTGGACCGTGGGAGGAAACCGGAATACCCCATCTATTTTTTTTTAAATTAGAACATTTTTAGTTCATGGAAAATAGATCTGAAATATATGGGGGAAATGATGATTCTTTGATATAATTCTTTTATTATGGCTTTTGAAGGAGGTGGGCCAAACTGTAAAAGGATACGTTTTGACTAGACCAATTTATAGATGGCACACAATTATTTAAGTAATTAGCTGAAAAAAAAAGAACAGTTTGTGTCATGTTTTCTGTGTGTATGAACAAATCATATTTTGTGGTATACTTTTCTGGTTATGGCTATGTTATAATTTACCCATCACAATGTTGCGACATGTATGCAACATTATCTATGGGGCAAATAGTAACATTGCATTTTCCTTGTATTTTTTACAGAAAACAGATACGCATATTTGTACCAGATATATGTAAATATTCATTCATTCATTCATTCATTCATTCATTCATTCATTTTCTTACCTGCTTAATCCCGAATTTGGGGTCACGGGGGTCTGCTGCGCCTATCCCAGCACACATAGGGCGACAGGCAGGGTACACCTTGGACGGGTTGCCAGTCCATCTCAGGGCCAGACTTAGACAAACAACCATTCACACACACATTCACTCCTATGGACAATTTAGAATCACCAATCGACCTAATCTGCATGTTTTTGGGAGGAATAGGTGGGAGGAAACCGGAGTACCCGGAGTAAACCCCGCAAGCAAGGGAGAACATGCAAATTCCGCACAGATTCGAACCTGGGAACTTCTTGTTGTGAGGCAACCGTGCTATCCACTACGCCACCGCGCCGCCTGTATGTAAATATTGTTAATGATAAAATGTATTGAACCATCATTATCTTTCCATACACATCCCTTAGATACATAGATATTGGTATACAGCAAACCTAATGTATTGGTCATTGGTTTTTTTTTTTTTATTAATTACACTATTTAAAATTATTTTTACACAGGCTCAGCTTTCACTTGGTCTGAGTTAAAACCCTTTACAGTGTCAGTGAGTGTCCGAAGTGGGGGATGTGATGAATTTCCAAATGAAGGTTCAAATGAAAGTTGTAAGTTTGGACATTATAGACAAAAGTTTACATTTTGATTTCTCAGAAGCTTGAAATGATCTATTCTGGAATAAAGCCATACATCATGTTTAAGAGCATTTAAACTATGGCAAAGATAAAAGTTTTAATATTTTGAATATATCTAATCCTTATATGTAATATTTTGCCAATACAATTAACTGGCATTTTTCAAAAAGAATATTTTACATGAAATAATGTAGTTTAATAATAAGACATGAAACACAAATTAATTAATCATTGCATTGCAAAATTCTTAGTAAATCTGCAGGGTCAAGCAATTAATTTAATCTCTGCCAGCCTCTGTCTTGACTCAAATGACCTATTATATGATCTACAGTAAATGTCACCCTGTCATTCTTCTTTGTAGTCTAGACAATCATAAAATTTCCTCTTTCTTGTGTTGTATCTGAAAGAAGCTTTAAAATGACTGGTTCTTGACTTGTGGTATTAAAATACTTTTATTCTAATATTAAGCACTGATATGTTTATTTTCCTTCCTCAGACAGCCTGAGTGTATCAAAAGGTCAAGCTGTGTTAAAATCAGAGTCAGTGTGGGGAGCCCTGCGAGGTATGGTGTTTTTAATCATGGCATTATTTGACACCAACAAGCTTCAACTCCGCACCTTTGGTTAAAATTGCCTTATTTAAAACGCAGAACACAATGAGAAGAAAAATATCCAATATTTAAAATAATTGCAAAGGATACTAAAAATCAATTTTTCAATTTAAGTGTATTAACTGAACTCTGTTTTAATGACAGGTCTGGAATCCTTTAGTCAGCTAGTATATCAAGATGATTATAATTTGGTAAGTAGTCAATGGATGTAGAAATAAATTTAGTCAGGGTTTATTAAATATATGTTCTCATTTCAACAATCAATTGTAAGAATTCAATAATTCTGTTGAAGCTTAATTAATCTTATTTTCATGTAGTATGTTATCAATAAAACAGAAATTGAGGATTTCCCAAGATTTTCATTTAGAGGACTTTTGGTAGATACATCAAGGCATTTTATACCAGTGCACACCATACTAAAGACGCTGGTAAGAATAGCATTAATTTCCATTTGGCATAATAAATGTATTATTTATTTTATTTATATTTCTAAAGGAATAAGAGGGAAAGAATATGAATTAATGAATTTATATTTCTATTTTCTTCCTAGGATGCCATGGCCTATAATAAACTCAATGTGTTTCACTGGCATATTGTGGATGATCCTTCTTTTCCTTACGAGAGTTATACATATCCTGATTTGAGCCAAAAGGTATCTCTCTTCTAGACAAAAGAATTGTTAAAAATAGGGAGACCCGATGACTCTAGCTTTATCAGAATCCAGGTCCAATTAGTAGTCCACTTCAACATTATACTATTATACTTTTACAATAGAGGGACTGTTTATTGTGTTTTAATGTCTGTTACTAAGAAATATTATAAGTTTAAGCATTCTGATGCAAGAAACAATAACTGGTTTTAGATTCATTCATTCGTTCATTCATCATCTTACCCACTTATTCCCTAACAACTGGGGTCTGCTGGTGCCTATCCCAGCGCGCACACAGGGTGAGAGTACACCCTGGACAGCTCGCCAATCCATCGCAGGGCACACATAGACAAACAACCACTTACACTTAGACAATTTAGAATTACTAAATAACATGATGTACATATTTTTGGACAGTGGGAGAAAACATACACAAGTGTTGAGAGAACATCCAAACTCGGCACAAAAAGATCCCCAACCCGGAAAATGAACCCGGGACCTTCTTGTTGTGAGGCGCCGCCACCGCACCGCCTGGTTTTAGATTTGATTATTTCTTTATAATAGAAAATCTCAAACATTCATCAAAATTTTTTATTTATCTTTGATTATATGTTATATGTAGAGGCACTCCTATCACCCCAGTATTTAAAATTCTTTTCAAATAGAGCTATTCAATCTATTCTGTCTACATTTTTCGTTTTGCAATATATATAACAGGAAAATTAAATATCGCAATGTATTGTCAGTCCTGCGTGTTAATTTGGAATAATTGTATTGTTTTGTTCATATATAATGAGTTAAATGTTTTTATTATTTGATGTGCTTTAAATATAATATAATTTGTTTTTTCAGGAAATAAATCATCAATTGTCATTTTTCAGTTGCATATTATATTTGCACTGGTACCTAAATAGTGTTTATTTTTCATTACATATTTTCATACTTCAACAAAAATGTTCTGTGCACACGTGTTGACTGAAAGTCATTCTGATTGGTAGGATTTCAAATGATGCTAAACAAAAGAAACAGATTGGTTACTGTAGGTGTCAATCAGAGGCTTCTTGTCCAATAAGTTCCCACCTACTACGGATAGTTTTGAGAGTTTAACTGGGAATGGATCACTTTTGGCCAGTTCAATTTTGTTAATTTAGAGCTTTTTATTCAACTTGTGCTTTGAATAAGAATCAATGCTTATAATGATGGCCATTTTAGTTTTTTTCTGAGATATCTAGACATGCTTCTGGTTTAGGGAGCGTTTCACCCCAAGACTCACGTTTACACACAGTCAGATGTGAGAAGTGTGATTGCTCATGCAAGGTTGCGAGGGATTAGGGTGGTGCCAGAGTTCGATTCTCCTGGACACACTCAATCATGGAATAAAGGTATCGCACTCAGAATTGTGCAGCTGGTTGTGAATTTCTGATTACAATTTCTGATGATTTAGACTTTTTGGTTTTCCTTCCTTCCGTCCTTCCTTCCTTCTTTCCTTCCTTCCCTCCCTCCCTCTCTTTCCTTTCCTTTCCTTTCAGGACAACCAGATCTGCTGACCCCTTGCTACAAGAAAACAGTTTCCTCTGGAACATTCGGCCCCATCAACCCAACTCTCAGCTCCAGTTACCAGTTTATGAGAGGTCTCTTTACAGAGTTAACCTCTGTTTTTCATGACTCCTTTGTTTACCTTGGGGGTGATGAGGTTGACTTCAACTGCTGGTTAGAACCCACAACATAATCTCTTGTGTTTTGGAAAAGAACTGTTGAAGTGCTATTGTTTACCATTATGACCTCTATTAGGAAATCAAATCCTAATGTGCAAGCATTTATGGCAGACATGAGCTTTGGTTATGACTACAACAAACTTAAGTCTTACTACATGGAAAGGTATGTAATAAGAAAGAACAATATAAAGTCAAGGGTGCGAGTGTTTTCTAAAAAAAAAAAAAATCTTTAGGAAGTTTATGTAAAAATTAAATGTTTAAATTAAAATTTATTTTTTACATATTATTATTATTAAGAATACCATCCAATTGTTGAGTAAACAAAAAGATAATATTCTTTCTTTTTATTTCAGGATTATAAACATCACTGCTGCCTTTAACAAAACTTCCATTGTTTGGCAGGATGTTTTTGATCACCAAAAGCCAGTAAGTCCCTGCTTGATACTTCCATGTCATACATACAAATTTCTTTCACCTCCTTCTAATATTGAGTGTATATTTACACTGATAATGTTGTAGAATAGAGCTCAGTATGTGGTGGAAGTGTGGAAACAAGGATGTTACCTATGCAAAGTGCGCCAAGTGGTTAAGGCTGGGCTGAAGGTCATCTTAGCAGCACCATTTTATCTGGACCTGCCAGGACCCACAAACGACTGGGCTCGCTACTACACCGTTCGCCCTCTCTCCTTTAAGGGTCAGGAAAAAAGTATCGTGAGCTGAGTGAAAGGGTTTTCTGTGGGATGGTTTGCAGTGCAATGAATTTATCTCTCTATAATCTTGGGCTCTTACTAATCACAGTTCCTAATTTAACCCTAATTTTGATAGTTAAGATAAGATGCTGGGCGGTGTGGTGCCTAGTGGTTAGCACACTTGTCTCACAACAAGAAGGTCCCGGGTTCGATTCTTGGACTGGAGATCTTTCTCTGCGTAGTTTGCATGTTTGTTGCCTGTACTTCGGTTTCCTCCCACAGTCCAAAAACATGTACGTTAGGTAGTTTGGTGATTCTAAATTGCCCATAGGAGTGAATGTGTGTGTGTGAGTGATTGTTTGTCTATGTGTGCCCCGTGTTAGACTGGCAACCTGTGCGCTGGGATAGGCTCCAGTAAACCCCTGTAACTCCAAATTAGGGAATAAGCGAGTAAAAAGACGAGTGAATTAAAAATAAGATGCAAAATAGTCACAAGGAGATTTATTTTATTGCCACATGGTGTCAGCAAAGAGCCAACTGAAATGACTCTTTTTCAAACATGATTAGGGTCCAAATATGTTATACAAATCACTCCCCCAACATTAAGCACCATCCCAACTATATTGGCTATATTATGTGTAAAATTCTCAATTGATTAACTGTTCTCAAATATTTAAATTAGCCTGTCTGGCTCCAAGTTGTTTTGTGAATCAGATAAGTATTGTGATTAATGGTAGAATAGGTGCTTTTATTGTTTTGTTCTGCTGGTTAGAATTTTCACGGATCACGATAGCGATCATTTAGCTAAGTGGTGTAAATGTATTTGTATTTATTCATGTATTCTGCAAAAGGCGTTGGATCAAGAAAAGTTTGTCTAATTAAAAGGTTTGGTAGGCTGTCCTACCTACCTGTATGTAAACATATGTATGACTGTTGCTACTAATTTTTACTTTTTACTAATATTTACTATAGACAGATAAGCTAAAATGCAATTATAAAAAATACTGGCTTGTAGTGGATGGATATTTATGTCATAGGTTTATGATATCACCAAATCTTACCAAAATATGATATGTAGAGCTATATATA
>JAOTRA010103147.1:0-11004 GCA_026260255.1 Pseudolaguvia tuberculata
GTGTGTGTGTGTGTGTGTGTGTGTGTGTGTGTGTGTGTGTGTGTGTGTGTGTGTGTGTGTGTGTGTGTGTGTGCCTCTAACCCTCCCATCTTGCAGTCTCCCGTCCCTCCTTTCCAGGCTCGGATGTATTTAGAATCGGCCCACAGAGACACTGACTTGTTTCCTGTGCTGAAGTAAGAACCAACAGGACTGAGGATCACGAAAAGTAAAGCTTTGGAAGCTTTCTTCACACCTAATGAGGACTACACACACACACAGACACACACACACATACACACACACACACACACACACACACACACAAAATGAAAAAGACAAAAGGAAATAAGTTGATTAATGGAAAAAAGGTTAAAAAAAAAAAAGCAAGAAACAAGAAAAAAAGAAATTAAGACAAAAAGAAAAAAAGGAAGAAACAAACAAAGAATAGAATAGAATTTTTTTTGTTAGAAAAGCCCATACGTATTGTGTTATCGGGATAAGGGTTTCGTCACTTACTTCTGTTCCAAGGAATGTGGGTCGGATGTATAGACTGGCCAAGTCAGAGTGAGGGACCCAGTCCTGATCCACGTCCACCAATTTCCTAATACAATCCAGAAGCTCAGCACCATCGAAACTCTGCAGCAGGAAGAAAAGCACTGAATGTTCACATTCCTCATGTTTCACTGCCGTCTGCTGCTTGTTAATCTTCAACTTACAATAAAGTTCGATTTATTAAATGATTCCACTAGTGGTTAACATTGTCACTTGAAAACAAGAAGGCCCCTAGTTGACTGATGATTCTAAATTGTCCATAGGTGTGAATGTGTGTGTGAGTGGTTGTTTGCTAATATGATGCCCTGTAATGAACTTGCGAACTATCCATGGTGTACCCCTGCCTCTCATCCTATGTCCGCTGGAATAGGCTCCAGCAAAATCCCAATGACCCCAAATTAGGGAATAAGGAGGTAAGAAGATGAATGAATGAATGAACTAGCCTTTGTCTTGGTGATCGTCATTTGCATACATTAATGATTTAATATTCATATTCAGTCAATAGAAATAAATTAATTGTTTAATTGTTGGGTTTTCTTTGTCATAATTCATTACACAGCTGCTTTTAATCTTGAAGAATGATTAAAACCAAATCCCGACACTTGCCAGACCTGCAGCTGTCAGAAACTTTGGTTGCTGTCAAAATTTGGTAATAGTGACACTAGTACACGAATAAACAGCAGTGTTTCATTGCACAAGAGACCCAAACTGTGTTACAGATCAGTGACCAGACAAAGATAGTGGCATAGTGGTTAGCACAGTCACAACTAGAAGGTTCTGGGTTCAATTCCCAGGCAAACAATCTGTGCGGAGTTTGCATGTACTCCTCGCGCTTGCATTGGTTTCCTCCCATCATCCAAAAACATGTACATTAGGATGATTGCTGAGTCAAAATTGCCCATAGGAGAGATTGTGTGTGTGAGTGGTTGTTCGTCTATGTATGGCCCTGCGATTTACTGGCAACCTGTCCAGGGTGTACCCCTGCATTTCGCTCTATGTGCTCTGAGATAGACACCAGCAGACCCTTGTGACCACAAATTACAGAATAAGTGGCTAAAAGATGAATGAATGATTGATTGAATGAATGAATGAATGAATTCTAACGTGAATATATGATGAAAGTTTTACTCTATCCTTTCTGGGATTAATGTATGAAATTGCATTGTAAACTTTCTCAACCCTTTTAATGGATATCTGCATGAAAGGGAGACATGAAGTACTTACAGGTAGACAGGCTCTGTGCGCAGACTTTAACATGCGCTGTATATTCAGCATTGGCCTGAAGAGAAGAATTCGCCCATCCTGACCCCGATACGCCTTCATGCCCTCGAACAACTGCAAATAAAATGCGTCATTATGTGCGTAGACAAATATCAAGCTCAAGGCTACGGGATAGCAGATGTCAAATTAGACCAATGAAAGTAGATCATTTCGGTGTATGTTTGTGCGTGATGCAAAACAGAGTTCATTCCAGTGCTCGAGTGTTTGTTGTTTTTGGCACATGCACGCACCTGAACGGCATAATGCAGGGCAGAGCAGGCAGGGTGAAGGCTCAAGTTTCCAAATGGCTGAATCCGAGGTTTCCCCCAGCCCTCTTCGCTGCTCCACTCGATGAGCAGCATGTGGTCCGTAAACACGTTACCAAAGGACAGGTTCTCCCACTCAGGTTTGGGTTTACGACTTTCACACAACTGCACCACCGTGTCTGCTGCCTAGAAGAAAGAAATCAGGAGAAGGAATTGTTTTAATCTGGTGGTCGTCCTGCATTAGAAAAGCTACAACTGAACAGAAACAGAATAAAAAACATATCTAAAATAAATAAAAAGAAATTATTTAAAATAGTGCTTGGACCCTTAAGATTACTACTTAAGGAGATATTCAGAGGACCTAGCACCGACCCTTGGGTTCTTTTGTACTAGAATATTTCTCCTTTATCTTTCTCACGTGTCAATAGCTCTTAAAGTAATATGATCCCCGCGCTTGTGTGGGTTTCCTATGGGTACTCCTGTTTCCTCCCACAGTCCAAAAAGATGTACATTAGGTTGATTGGTGATGTAATTGGTGAGTGGTTGTTTGTGTACCCCTGCCTCTCCCCCTATATGCGCTGGAATAGGCAAAAAGTGCACTTTTGTGTTCTTCCGTTTGTGCGACTTCTTCTACACATAGTTGTGGATTATTATCTGGATCAGCTCCTCTGTGTCTTCACCTGTGAGGAGGTCAGAGTAAAGCCGCAGCTCCTCCGCATCCACAGAAGCCAGTTGACATGGTTTTCGACATCTGTCTCGGATGCCTCTCAGGAGAGGTGTTTCGGGCATGTCCCACCAGGAGGAGGCCCCGAGCAACACCCACGACTCACTGAAGGAACTATGTCTCTGAGTGGCTTGGGAATGCCTCGGTGTTCCCCTGGAAGAGCTGAAGGAAGTGTCTGAGGAGAGGGATGTCTGGGCATCTCGGCTTGGTCTGCTGCCCACCCGAGACCCGGCCCTGGATAAGCGGTCAGAAAATGTATGTATTCATTTATATTTGTTCTTTATCTTCCTGTTTTTGTTCCTGCTCCAGTGGTTCTCAGCTTCAGTTCCTTTTTGTATTTCTGCCTGTTTTATTTCTAGTCACTCCTCTAAGTTCTATGTTTGTTCTTTTCTCTCATACTGTGTGTCCTTGTGCTTGTCTGCCTGTTTCCCTCTGCCGGTTTCCCTCCCTGTCCGGTTCATGTATGGTTCCTGTCCTTCTGTCTATCTGTCTCTCTTGCTGTATCTGTTCTCCTGCCGACCCAACTCTCTTCTTGTTACCAATTGCACTCCTGGCTCCCTTTGTCTCTTTCCTTGGATCTGGCTACTCCGTCCTAGTCCATCATATCTTCTCCCAAGTTCCCTGTTCTGTCCACGTCAGAGCTCATGCTCTCGTGTTCCCATCTCAGCTCTGTTTCGGTCTTAATTTACAGTTACAGTTTGGCTCTTATCCAGAGCAACTTACATTTGGTCTTTTTTTTTTTACAACTGTGCAATTGTAGGTTAAAGGCTTTGCTCAATGGCCCACAGGGGTTGCTTGCTGGAGGTGGGAATCACTTCTGTCAGTTCCAGCTCCAGTCCATTTCCGTTCCTTTTGTTGCCTACAGTCCTGTCTGCTCCTCTTCCTGTCTGTTTTGTCAGCCTCTGTTTCTTTCGCTCTGTTCGCTCCAGTCTGTCATTGTTTCTGTAGGTTTATGTTTCCTTCTTCTTTACTTTTCCGATCTGTTTCTGCCTTGATTGGCCTTGGTCAATCTCTGTTCCTCTGTTGGTCCCGGACATTCCCTGTTCCAGCTCCATTCTATGCTTTTGTCAAGTTCTTGTTTCTATTTCAACTTCTGTCAGCTTTTTATTTCCGGTTCCTTGCCCTTTTGCTACCCCTTGTTTTGTCTTGGTTACTATGCTATATCTCTTTCACAATTTCTAGCCTTTTCCTTGTTTCTGTCTTCTTCTTTGTATGATCCTTAACTGCTTCCCGATCCACGTCAATATCTGGTTTCCACCAGGCTCTGTATCTTCTACAGTCCGTCTCTGTGCGTGCTTGTTTTCTGTCCCTGTGCATGCTTGCTTTCTGTCTCTGTGCGTGTTTGCTTTCTGTCCCAGTTTTATCCATCTGATCTGTGCGCGCTTCCTGTCTGGTTCTGTCCGCACTTCCAGTCTGTTTATGTGCGCACTTCCTATCTGTTTCTGTGCGTAATGTGTTGTACGGGAATTTTTCCTTGCCTTCTGTTTAAGTGCTATGATAAATAAACGTGTCGCTGCAACATGTATCCGACTACTTTCTTATCATTTCACTAACCAGCCAGGGTTTGATTATTGCTTCGAACTATTCCCACCCTCACCCTGTTATACATTTGGCCTTATCTGGCCACCCCTATTCTTTATTTCTACAGATGCTACTACTTACCCCTTAGCTGACCACTTATATTCATATTCAGTCAAAAAAGAAAATAAATAATAATTGATAAAATAAATAAAACAAATGAATAAATAACAATGGTAATAACATTGTTATTCCACTATTCGTTCTTCAACATTAATTGCTACCAAATCCAGCAAGTTATATCTTATATTTTAGTTATGTTTAAGTTTTTCCACTATTTTAATATTAAAGATCAGCAAAAGTCAACAGCTAAGTGTAGGCCAACCTTATCGTAAAATCAATTAAACAGATTAAATATTTACCCTGAAGGTCCATCACATAACCCAATGGCTGAAACTTTTAAACATTTCCTAAATAATGTTTACAGAAGTTTTATGAATGTAGAACTCAGACTCTTAAAACTTTAGCGTGCCTGTCTTAGTTTTATATTTATGACCAGATTCACCAACAAGGATTTTAGTAGGTGTAGCAAGGTCGCCTCACAACAAGAAGGTCTGGGTTCAATTCTCAGGTCGGGAGAATTTTCTGTGCGGAGTTTGCATGTTCTCCCCACACTTGCATGGGTTTCCTCCAGCTACAAAAACGTGTACATTAGGATGATTGGTGATTCTAAATTGCAAATAGGAGTGAATGTGTGTGTGAGTGGTTGTTCCTGCGAAGGACTGGCGTGTGCCCTGCGGTGAACTGGTGACCTGTCCAGGATGCACCCCTGCCTGTTGCCCTTTGTCCGCTGGGATAGGCTCCAGCAAAACCCTGTGACCCTGAATTAGGGAATAAGTGGGTAAGCAGAGGAACGAATTAATCAATGAATACAGCGTTAGGTTTTACTCACACTTTCATGAAATATACAGTATGACTAATGGTAGCGGCAATAAAATTCAGATGTACTCCATCTGTGCCGCATAGCTGTTTCATGAGCACATCATAGAGTATATTTGAGACACGTCCCAAACTGACTTTCATCCCAGCGTCGCCCCCTGTGGACGCAAGTAGTATATATTTGCTGTGGTTCTGTTCAATTTACAAACAGTTCCCGGTTCCTGGTTTAATGTCCAAAAACATGTACATTAGGTTGATTGGTGATTCTAAATTGCTTACAAGTCAGTGTTTGTGTATGTTGTTGATTCGTTTATGTGTGCCCCTGTGATGGACTGGCGATCTGTCCAGGAAGTACATATATCCTTTTGTGCATTTATCACATACAAGCAAAAACGTGCAGAATGACAACTTTCAATATTACAATTTTGGAGTTGTTAGCATTTAATGCTTTACCTTGTAGGCATCTAATCTGAGTGTCTCAGATTGATTGGCAGAGCTTATAGCAATCTGCCAAAAAGGATTTCCTCAGGACAGAACATTCATATTGTCAGAAAAAAGGGACATAGGGTAACATTCCAGCTGAAATTCTAATTATATCTGCTAATAATATAGCTGTGGTAGAAATGCTTTGAAGAGGTCGTAGCTGAACTAAACCAAAACCAGACTGCAAATGGGAACTTGTGTGGTAGCAGCAGGAGGAAAGTTAGAATGTCCCTTCTGGATTATTTTTAATGCAGGCAAATGCTGATGTAATAATATCCCAATGGCAATTTGAGGAAATGTCTTTGTTCAAATCTCTTTTATCACTTGTTGTCTAAGTATGTTATGGTAATATTCTATAGCTATGAGGTAATTACAGATACAATCATACAATATAATGTTTAAACATTGGCGTGAGGTGAATTTCATTCAGAATCAGATTTTATCTAATAACATCACAAAACTTAGTAATAGTAATGAAATATATATAATAGATTTAAAGATGGTAAGTGTTCTGTTAAACTGGTCTGGAAGTGGTGCAGCTAGTTATTTATTCATTCTTTCATTCATCTTCTTACCTGCTTATCCCCTAATTCAGGGTCACGTGGGTCTGCTAGCCCATATCCCAGCGCAGATATGGCAAGAGGCGGGGGTACACCCTGGACGGGTCGGCAGTTCATCTCAGGGCAACACATAGACAAACAACCACACACACATATTCACTCCTATGGACAATTTAAAATCACCAATTGACCTAATCTGCATGTTTTTGGACTGTGGGAGGAAACCGGAGTACCAGGAGGAAACCCACGCAAGAGCGAGGAGAACATGCAAACTCCGCACAGAAAGATCCCCGATCCCGCGACCTTCTTGTTGTGAGGCGACCATGCTATTCACTACACCACTGCGCCGCCAACAGCTAGTTATCTTTCCGGAAAATCTTTAAGTATGTCCAAGACATTTATCCTCTAGATTGAGCCATTGTGGATGTCAAAAAATTCAATTCACTTGTACAGACATGTTCCGGTAGCCAATCGGAGGACGGAAAAATGCTGACACTATCTTACGCCTGGCAGCGGGCCTTGTATGGCAGTCTGCCACTGTTTATATATAGTTTAAGTTAACACGGGTTAACAGAAAAGATTCTGAAGGATTTGGGCAGATTAACGTTAACATGGCTGCATATAGTAACTGCAATTTTGATTGGATCAGTGCAGGCGAGAGAAACGGTGTAAATGTAGGTCAGCTCTTGATAGTGTTTAGGCAGCAGGTGTTTGACTGTAATACTGTTAGCATAAAGTATAACAAAATAAAGGTTCTATTACTCTAGTTTTACAGTAAATCACATGATCACATAATTGTCAGATAAAACATAAAGAGATGGCTTGAAACCAAGTTTTATTCTCTCTCTCTCTCTCTCTCCTTTCCATCTCTTGGAATAGTTTAACTAGAAAACTACCAGTTTTCCTGATCTTCAATGATGGCTTGCGTTCAGTGACACCTAGATGAGAATAGGGTGTCCCTCAAGGTTTCTTCCTACTAGTCACAGTCGACTTTTTTACTTGTAACTTTTTGATTCTTACCGCCAGTGTAAAGCTGTTTTGAGACAATGTCCGTCGTTTAAAGTGCTAAACAAATACAAATTAAATTATTTTAATGTAAATCTCACATAAGACAAAATGCTAGAAGGTAGGAAATACTTCTGGGAATTAACCAAAGACTAATACTAAGACAACCTCCACATACATATGGGGTTGTGTTTCCTGGAAAGCATCTCAGGTTAACGGCAATCGCTAATGAGCTGTGAAAGTCCTTTATTGTTGACTACAAACAGCGAACATCAGGCCTCAGACATTTTTTACATTCTCCTTCATGAATAAATGAAGCCCCCGGTTAAGACGCCATTGTCAAGATTAGTGTTGAAACCAGAAACTCCTGCCTAGGTCAAAAGTAGAGTAACCGCTAAAAGTATTAAAGTGCGTGAGAACAACAGTTCTGCAATGGCAACATATCAAAACCTGCAGAACCAACTACTTTACATACGGAAAAGTTCAGACACAAGAACGAGTTCATTCATTTATTCACTCATTCATTCATCTTCTTGCCAACTTATTCCCTAATTCGGGTCACAGGGTTTTGCTGGAGCCTATCCCAACACACATACCATGGAAATTCGGCTCCGCTTTTTATGGTCAGTTAATATTCTATTAGTCAGTGTCTAATGTATTTGTATCGTGTTGTTGTCTCTGTATGTCTTGCACTTGTCCTGCATCTGCACTTAATTTGTCTTGCAGCATGGATCCGAAGAAACGGACTGTGTGAGGAAAGCAGAGTGCCTGGAGGAAACATGGAGAACATGCAGGAATCAAACTCGGGATCTTTATGAGGTTATCGCGCTTCTTGATTGGAAGACCTGGGTTCAACCACCACCAGTAAGCGCCTTTTAAGTTCCTATGCATAACCCATCATTTTTACTGCTCCAGGGGAGCTGTATCATAGTTGAACCTGCACCCCAAACCCCAACCTTCCAAGATGTGATATGTGAAGAAAAACATTAGTAACACTAAACACATACTATATGTTGTACAATCTATAATCCGGTATGTGACAAATAAAGTTTAATTTATAGTTTAATTTAATATTTTGGTCCCACTATTATAAACTTATAGGGTTTAACAGACTTAATATGGTGAAGGTTAAAAATAATGTGTCACATGTTCAGATCCTGTTTTAACAGAGTTATTCTTATAGTGTGGCTTTACTCCAAAGTATACGTCATTCAAAATAGAATAGACAAATGGGTCACTTGCTACAGTAGCAGAACCCACTTGAGCCTGAAAAGCTGATGGAGAAACTATTACTAATAAGATTATTCTTTGATTATACAGAATATCATAATATAACCAATCAGAAAAAAACCTTTACCCCAGAGCTCACCAGACTCTGTCCTGGAAAGTCCTGCGGAGTTTAGTTTAAACCCCCTAGTCATTTTCAGGTATACCAAGCAAGTTCAGGTGTGTTTGATTATAGTTGATGGTAAGTTCTGTCCTCTAGGACTGAGGTTGGTGATCCCGGTTCCTCACTAGACTGTGGCTAAAATAGCAGGTCCAGCCTTGTATGTAAATAATTTTTTCTTCTTCACCTTTCGACTGCTCGGGATAGGGGTTGCCACAGCGAATCAATCTTCTTCACACTTCCCTGTCCTTTACATCTGGCCCAACTTCACCCCAACTACCTGCATGTCTTCCCTCACCACATCCATAAACCTCCTCTTTGGTCTTCCTCTCCAGCGAGGACCTCCACCTCTCCAGATTCTTCTCAATCTGCTCCCTATTCTCACCAAACATCACTATATGATCAGCAAACATCATCATACATGGAGATTCCTGTCTGACCTCATCTGTCAACCTGTCCATCACCACTGCAAACAAGAAAGGACTCAGAGCCGATCCTTGCAATCCCACCGTCACAACGAGTCTGACATTCTTACTGCACACTTCTCTATACTTCTCCATCAACATCCTCAAAGCAAAGATTGTATCTGTAGTACTTTTCCTTGGCATGAAACCATACTGTTGCTCACAGATGCTCACTTCATTTAGTGACTCATCAACTTGATTCCCCTGTAGTTACTTGCATGCTTGCACATCTCCCCTATTCTTAAAAATCGGTACCAAAACACTCCCTCTCCATTCCTTAGGCATCCTCTCACAATTTAGTGTATCCTTTATCTCTCTAAGTTGCAGTACATCCTTCCCAGCTCTGTCTCTGCACCGGCAGCGCTGGAGACGCTCATCACCGAGGAGGGCATGACTCTCCATTTACCTGTCATTGTACCAACATTTAAAGTATCCACCCGAACCTCCACTCTCATACACTTCTCCTTCCCCTGATGTCTCTGTAGACGTTTTACTCCTTTCCTTCTACTCCTTTGGCCAACAGTAGTCCAATTACCTCCGGTACCCTGTCGGCTAACAGTACATTTAGCGGTTGTTGTTAACCCGGGCCGCAACCAATCCGGTATGAAATTCTGATTTGTGATCCGCATATTTGATTTGCCGTGGTTTTAAGCTGGGTGCCCCTCCTAACGCAACCCCCTCCATTTATTTCGGCTTGGGACCGACACTAAGAATGCACTGACTTTTGCAACCCTAATGGTTAAGTTCATATAAATATTTTATAAATAAATTTGCATTTCAAGAAAATATGGATTATGAAGTCACACCCCCTGTGTATGATAAATTTAAAGCATTAAAAGGAAGTGATAGCCTAGTGGCAGAGATGTTGGATGGTATCATGTTCTGATCTAGTTGTAGTGTGATTCGGGTCTAGGTTTTGGTTCGGAACCACATTTGACAATTTGGACATAAAGTGGAACCACACTATATGAACTCTAGAGGTAAAACTGGCATTCTGATTTTTCCATTACATTATTAACATGTAACTGTACAAATTTCTTTTAACATTCTAACAGATGCCGAAGGTTTTGCATTGAACTGGTATGCATTTCTTTTTAATGAAAAAAGTAGGTAAAGAAATTTGTACTAACATCTAATGCTCCCACCGTCTGTAAGGAATCACCAGACACACGAAGGGTGGAATCCATGATGCAGAGATAAATGGGTGTTTATTAGGATAATAAGATAGAAGGGCAGACAAATCCAAAACACAAGATCCAAAGAGAGCAGTCAAAAAACGAGCAAAAAGATCAAGTTCCAAAATACAATCCAAATCAAAGTTCACAAGACGCTTAGTAAGGCCTAGGGCAACAATACTTCGCAATTGTTCTCTGCTAAACCACCTGCTTAAATAGGTGGGCCACGCCCTAATGGCAGTAACAGGAAGCAGTCTGCTAAAACTTAGGCGAGGACGCCCTCTGCAGGCGGTCCTCCGGAATACCAGTCCTTACAGTATCCTCTCCCCTAGGAGCGCCTCCTGGCGATCGTCTAGGGCGACCCCTGGGACGGGGACCGGGAAGCTCAGGGTGCCGAGTGTGAAAGTCCTGCAGCAATGAGGGGTCCAGGATGTACAACGCCTGCACCCAAGATTGCTCCTCCGGACCATAGCCCTCCCAGTCCACTAGGTACTGCAATCCGCCCCGCCTCAGTCTGAATCTGAGGATCTCCCGAACGACGTAAGCTTGTCTGTCCTCCAACTCTATGGGCGCTGGCCTTTCTGGTGGAGTCTCCTCCGGGTTGACGGGGGGGAGGGGGGGTACATAGGGCTTCAGAAGGGAGACATGGAAAGTGGGGTTAACACGCATGTGCTCAGGCAGTTGCAATTTAT
>JAOTRA010103184.1:0-11001 GCA_026260255.1 Pseudolaguvia tuberculata
ATCCTTCCCATCTCTGTCTCTCTGCCTGGCCAACCGGTACAAATCCTTTTCTCCCTCTTTAGTGTCCAACTTCTCATTCCCTCTTCACCTGTTGACTCATCTCCTTATACTCCTGCCTACTTTTCTCATCTCTCTGCCGATCCAAATTCTTTCGCCAACCTCTTTCTCCTTATACTTTCCTGCACTTCCTCATTTCACCACCTCTTCGTCTTTGTCTTCCTTTCCCTTTCCAGATGTCACACCAAGTACCTTCCTAGCTGTCTCCCTTATCTCTTCTGCAGTCGTTTCCC
Source organism: Pseudolaguvia tuberculata (assembly GCA_026260255.1). Lineage (NCBI taxonomy): Eukaryota > Metazoa > Chordata > Actinopteri > Siluriformes > Sisoridae > Pseudolaguvia > Pseudolaguvia tuberculata. Next base: position 291 of record JAOTRA010103184.1, read on the forward strand.
AATCATTCAACAACTCTTCACCACCACTGAGCCCTTGACTGACCTCCTCCCTGAATCTCACACTACAGTCTCCTTCAGTGTCCACCATCTTATTCTCATTATATTCTAATTATTTAAATTTTTCAGAAATGAAATAAGGGGTAAAAAGCGCTTTCGGCCGTATAAACAACCAGAGAAAAGCTTTTTTATGTTTTTTTTCCTTCTTGACCACCAATATGATAAAACGCTGAAAGGAGAGACAGAATTGCAGCTTACACTTGCAGGACTTGGAAGAAGATCATTAATGAAAAAATGACTCATTCAGAGGTAAGATTGATAATGTTGTCATTCTTTTTTTGTGTGTGTGGTTTTTTTTTTCCTTACTTTGTTTTATTCTGCCTTTGATAATTAAGCTATCAGAGGTTCTTGTTAATGCATATCCAAAACTGGCAAAGATCTGTGGCGGATGGTTGCTCAGGTATGTAGGATTGTTTAGAATTTTAATTTTTTTTAATTCCTTTTAAAACATATTTGAATTTGAAATTAAACGTTCATAGATATTGGATGGATTTTATCTATTAAAAATTTTTGGTGGATATATTTCTATATTCCGTTATATATTTTGAATCGTATAAGTTGGAGGTGGGCAGCAGAAATTGACCGTCATCCCTCCTGACCCAGACGGATACAATGGACAGCAGTTGAAAACCGTGAGCAGTAATGGAAAGTGCACAATGTATGTAATTCCTCTGCAGAAGCAAATTGACACAACTCCATTACCACCTGATGCACGGGAATTTGAGAAAATGCCCAAAGCCCAGTGTTCACTCTGTAGCCAAATGGTTCCTCTTCAGTACCTTCCAGTACACATCAAACATTGTAAGGTGGAACATGTGCATTTGTGTACATCAAGTGATGTAAGTATACTGTTTATTTTAGTCACTAATGAGCTCTGAAATAAAGTTGATGAGATTGTTTAATTTCCAGACAATGGAGAAGTCCCCAGAGTCGCCACAAGAAGAGAATTCAAGTTCTTTTAACACTTGGAAAGAGGTGGTTTTTTTTGCTCCAAATGTTCGGGACATACTGATTTATATTTCATAAGCTCTGCAAACACAATTTTTATGTATTTTTTTTTTTTGTTTCAGGAATTGGAAAAGTCACCAGATATTAAGAGAAGTGATTCCGATATAAATTAAGTCATGACAGAGAAGGCGAGAAGGATATTTACTGACCTATTTAAGTGTTAAAAACAGTTGTTTATGCAAAATTTAACTCTGTATTTTAGTGCCACATTAGACTGCTGTGTGTCCACTGTGCAAGAAAACATTTTATAGAGTTACACGCAGCCAACTGTGGATTACGGTAAATTATTAAAAAGATTAGTTTATTATTTTATTAATTTGAGCTTTTCTGTTCAATAATTTGAAATATTAAAACAATGACTTTGTTTTTGACTGCAGAAATTCAGTGACCCCATAAATACACTGCAGAGGTAAAAATGGAATATTAAAAAAGTTTTTTGTTTTGGTTTGCTGGCACCTTTTCCATCTGCATTTCTCGGAATGACATCTTCAATAGAGGAATGCAGCAGTGGCAGTGCCAGAAGAAATCTTCACCCAAAGGCAGACTGAAGGTGACCGTTTTTGGTAAAGCAGGGATCGACAACAGGCAGAACTCATTTTATATTAAAATGTTTTACATTTTAAAGCAGACATTTTGTCAGATCAGATTTTAAATAGGTTGTATTTATTGTGGTCTAGAAATGATTGCAGAGATTGAAACAAGACTGTTTATCAATGGTGTAGATAAAAAAGGCAAAAATCCAGTCTATTGTCTTAAAAGCTTGCATACTTCAGGTATGCAAGATTTGATCAGTCAACACTTTTCACATTGATAAATATTTTTGGTTGATTTAAGGTTTTGTTTTATCCACTGTGGGATTAGAAGTGCAGGAGAAATTATGGCTGTCAGTCTAGCACAAGGAGGACCACCACCCTTTTTTTTGCACGAGTGATGTTTTCATTATCTTTGCTCTGGAGATTATGACAGTGTACAGGTGACTACCAGTGATGTTACAGATTTGAAATTCTCTCTGCTCGTTGAGAAGGTAAAATATGAACCATATAGCCAAGTTTTATATCGTTATGTTTAAAGGTAAATAAGGGGTTCCAATATTTCTGTGGTTCTTTAGGTTAAGTCAACAGATAGTCTGAGTGAACTTAAAGATTTTAAGCTGTGGATACACTGGAAAAGTGTCTGCTGACAAGAAAAGCAACATTATCAGGTTACTTTTTGTTTTCTTTGAAGTGCTTTTTTTGTCTTTTAATGCATTTGTAATCTTGAAATGTAGTAATAACAAAAGCATCAAGTTTTTTAATGTTTTAAATATTTGATGGAAATGTTTTATTTCCTCTAGAGCCATTGTTTTGCACTATGAGAGTTGTTCCCATGCTTGATCAGCTGAGAAAAGGTCTGCAGCTCTATGATGTCCGGAATGTCATGGAAATGCATCCTGATGTATTAGTTGTCCCACTAGTTGTCCCAGGGGAAAAAGATGACCGGGTAAACCATTGTGGTTCTTATGGTGTTTACAAAATGAGGACATTTTAATTGTGATCTCTTTTAAATAAGGTGGATGCAACCTTCATCCTGAAGAATTGCCATCCTGTCTTTAGTGACAAAGGTTCTATGAAATACACCAAAGAAGTAAATGTGATGAACTTTTTTCGGGATTTCCTCCAGGAAGTTGAGGACTGTGGTATGTATTACCTGAAATTCTGTTAATCTTGTTTTTATTCCACTGCAAGTTTTCTACCTGTTTTTTAGAAGGTGACACTGAACAAATGACTGCTGGAAAAGTTATGCAGTGGATAAAAGTCTATTCTTCTCATTGACCAGAAGGATTTCAATATCACTGTGAAGTTTAATCACAACTGTGACACAAATCATGCTGTGTTTTCCAACTGTAAGCGCATGTACCCGCACAATTATATTTCCTACAGCTCACCTAAAAACACTGAATGAATTTAAAAATATCACAGGAATAGCTATGAAATATGGGGAGTCATTTGATAATGTTTAAATGTATTTAAAGGGGAAAGCAGGTTGAAATGGCGAAAACTTTCAGCTTTTTGTTGAGTCATTGTTTATTGGCACTATGGTTAAACAGAACTGTTCCTTTGACAAAATTTGTATAAAGAATGTTCATGTTGAAGAAACACAAAATAATTGAATTTTCACCCACAATTCATTGATTGTGCTGCTTTGTGTTACAGATGAAATTGTACACAATCTGTAAAATAAATGTTTACAGTGTTCTCATGCAGGTGTTTGTGTATTTTGAAAACATTCAAAATATTGAACCAAAGATATGTAAATGTCTCTTCCATAACAGTTAGATGTTTCAAGAGGATTAAAGATGGGTTTTACTGTTTCCATCAGAGCAGGAGTAAGTGGACGCTCAATTACTGGAACATGAACTCCAACCTCAGCTTCTGATGAAACACTGTCAAATGTTTCCCAGTCTGTTCCAAACAGTTCCAAATTTTTAAATAAAATTAAATGAAAAAAAAAATACTTTCTGCATTATGCAAAAGCTCATTGTGACAGTAGGGAATAAAGGCATAAAAAATCTATAAAAACACACCTGGAAATTCTCTGTCGTCATCAGACAAGTTGTGCATATGACCCATTATCCACATCTGGTTAGGGGTAAGCCTATTTTCTGACCGTAATGGATGATTGTCCCAGGCTTCAGAAAAAGTGTGAAGGTCACGCTTCAGACATGGGAGGAACATAATGTGCACAAAACAGATGAAGGGAATCTTTTGACAAGTCCAACAAGCCATCTTCCTCAAGGCTGTGAAGTACTTCGTAATACAGCCGAGTTAGGCAGAGCCAGACATCTCGCCACAGGCGTTTGATCCTAGAGAACATAGAATGTACTGATGACAAATGAAACGATCAGTGTGACATTCTAACTTGATTACCTCTGATTATGTACACTTTTATCAGCAATTAAGCTTCCTTATCCAGTCCCTTTTACACAAAACATGGTTTCTGCAATTGCCACGTTTTCCACACCATCACCCCGTACCCTAAAATGGAGTGGTAGAGAGAGAGATTAAATCTGCCATAAAGTAAATAAAAAAATATAAATTAGCATGTTTGCTCATTCATTATATATTTATAATTTGTAAATTTAATTCATTCATTAAATAGTTTTTTACAAACTTAAATAAATCCTGGGCCACTGAAAATGAGTTCTGGGTCAAAATGAGCTGAGAGACAGAAGGTGGTTTTAACTAAATGCTAAAAAGTGAGCAGAAAAACCATTACCTTCTACCTTGAAGGCCAGCCATGCTTTTGCACAGACTGGAGAAAGAATGATAAGGCGGTGCTTGAACGGTTGTTTGTTGCAGGTTCCAAGTACATGATCTAAACCAAACTGGAATACATTAAGTGAGTGGTTCCAAAACCAATCCTGGAGGTCCCCTTTTTTATTTATCAGCTTGTTAGTAAAGATTGCAAGAACTAAACTGGGTGTGCCTGATTAGGCAGACATACAAAATGTGCTGGACAAGGAGTACTTCATGGAGAGATTTGAATACCATTTGCATTAAATCATTTAATACATTCAAACAGATGCAGACAGATGTACAGATAGAGATACAGACAAAAAGAGAGATATAGACAGAGAGATACAACTAGGTTAAATGTAAAAGTTTACCTTTCCTGAGAACCCGTCTATCCCACCGAATAGGATGGTGACTTTCAAAGTAAAACCCTGTTTAAAATATTGCATAACATTACACTATCCCAGGTGAAATATAAGACAATACCTTATGAGCTTGTGATTCGGGTCAATGTTGACTAAGGACAATGGACTTTGAACAAAATAGGGCCTTCTGACGATCCACCCCAGCTTTGTCATCCTTTGTAAAATTCCAGGGGCATCCACTCTGTGCATGGATTCTTTTACGCGGTTCCATTGAACTCTATGTCCGTCTGCTTGTAAGCAGCCCTTCATCATCCTGTATCCGGTATTTGGTCATCTTCTTTTCATGGACAAAAGGGCATTATCCAATTCATTGTCAGATATGGTACTATATATAGTTTTTACAGATAAACCAAAGTCACACATTCGGCAGAAGATTGTTGACTGGATTACTCCTAAAATGTTTGCAATACAAGAAACTGGTAAAGACATCTCAATGAGCAGGGACACCATTTCCTCAGAAACAATAAACTTCGGTCGACCTGGTCCACCACCGCATTCCCGACCGGGGTCAGCCCTAGGGAAAGAACCGACCGGGGTCCAGTGGATGGTCGTCTAAAACTACACTTATTCTTGATCTGAGGCAATCTAGCAAGTGCGTATTTTTACTGATAATTAACAATTAAACCTGTCCGATTATAGAAGGACAAAATATAACTTACCTGAGACGATAAGCGAGCGCTTGGCTGCTGTCCCGTCATTTTGGCGCTATTGGTTTAAGCCGGTGACGGGGCGCATGCGCGTCTCGGGGAATCGATTACTTTCATTCGGATAGTAATGCCTGGGAACGTGATGACGTAATTTAGACAGTCATTTCGCACTCCGAACTTCGTAGTGGTAAATTGGCGTTTCGTGCGTGTAACACAGATGTTGTGAAAATAAGCGTTGTGTGTGTGAAGTGTCCGAGTCGTAGATTTTAGAGTTGTATACTAATAAAAACCGTAAATATTGTATTTGTAAAAAGTCGTGGCTCTCATTTTGGAATCCAACTTTGACAACAAACATAATTACATACAAAAGTTTTAAATTACGCACAAATCTCTGAACTACGTACGATTATTTTTGATTATTATCTCCCACTACAATGTAGTCACTACATGCTCAGAAACATCATCATCCACGTCTGTGCCTGATTCATCAAAAACCTTCACATTCTCAGATACAGCTGGGACACCAAACTTAAAAAGTCCTTTAATAAATATGCAATTTAATGAGAAAGGACACATGACAAGGTGATGATGAACTTGCTCATGCAACATATATTTTCATATAAAATTACAAGACAAGGGCGGCGCGGTGGCATAGTGGATAGCACAGTCGCCTCACAATAAGAAGGTCCCGGGTTCGAATGCCGGGCCGGGATCTTTCTGTTTGCATGTTCTTCAGTCGGTTTCCTCCGGGTACTCCGGTTTCCTCCCACAGTCCAAAAACATGCAGATTAGGTAGATTGGTGATTCTAAATTGTCCATAGTGAATGTGTGTGTGAATGGTTGTTTGTCTACGTGTGTTGCCCTGAGATGGACTGGCGACGCGTCCAGGGTGTACCAGTGCCTCTCGCCCTATGTGTGCTGGGATAGGCGCAGCAGACCCCGTGACCCCGGATTCGGGATTAAGCGGGCAAGAAGATGAATGAATGAATGAATGAATGATTACTAGACATACTAGACAAAAATCACAAACATTCTGTAATGAACTGAGAGGAATCGGATCCATGATGCTGGTACACTTTATTAATAAAACGCAACGCACGAACGGAAACTAATCACGGAATAAACATAAACAGGAAGTACCTGCCAACTAAGTGGAAATCATACATTTGCTGAATACCTTCAGAGTAACAAAAGTCCACACGCAGTTCTATTATCAATGTGAAGCTCGTCGGGTTATCAGTTCATACATGTAAACAACAACTACTCGCCTTATATAATGGCAAACCATTTGGTTTCCAGGATGACAATGCTAAATGAAGGGGCGTGGCTTAGTCTGTTTCCTTACACATTCCTTAAAAAATCTAATTAAAAAATATTTGTTTTTACCAGCAGACAAAAATTCCACCAAGCTCAGCTTGGGTATCTCCAAGTTTCACATTAACCAGCATGATCTGAAAGAAGTGACAGGGTATTACAAAGATTACAATGGAACAAAGTTTCATGCCTAACATAAATAAGTACAGAAATTCGTGTTCAACATTTTGTATACTCATCTCAGTATAATAATTTGCATACTCACCTGAAGTCAGACACAGAATCTGTCATCCACAGGAAGTATTTGTAGCCCTGAAAAGCCCTCTTGTCCTTTTCACAGGATTTCTCCGCCGAAAAAGACTATGGACAATATTCACTGCTAACAAAGTAGAAAAAACAAGAAGAGAAAACAGGAGAGAAGTCGTATCAGTGCTCCTTCTGTAAGAAGAGTTTTACTGTCCAGAGTAGTCTCAAGAAACACACGCATTCACAAAGGAGAGAAGCCGTATCAGTGCTCACAGTGTGACAAGAGTTTTTCTCTGCTGAGTTCCTTCCCGCGTCACAAGCGCATTCACACAGGAGAGAAGCCGTATCATTGCCCCCAATGTGGGAAAAGTTTTGCTAACCAATATACTCTCAAGCAACATGAACGCATTCCCACGGGAGAGAAACCGTATTACTGCTCCTACTGTAAGAAAAGTTTTAATGTCCAGAGTAATCTCAAGCAACACACACACACACTCGCACAGGAGAGAAGCCTTATATAGTGCACGCCATAGGGGAGGTTTGTCAAATGAATCATCTCAAAAAAACACCAAGGCACAGATGCTATTGTCCCTGACACATCTTGTCAAAAATGATCTAGGAAACAGAAAATGTGGGATTACTTGCAACTGCTATACCCATAATACCCAGTCATATATAGATGCCTCTCTTTAGTCAGAACACATTTCCTTATATGTGATTTATAAATACACACCATAAACTTCCTTACCAATACATCTGATCAAGTCCACATTTTCTTGTGCTTGCTATCATTATTAACAGCACCTAACAGCTGTGATCTTGAATGTTGAGCAAATGTATTAGCTAACCAGGATCTTCTGGTTACTGTTCTCCAAGTGACTCTCCGCACTTGTCTATTTATAATATTTCTTATTCTCACTCTTGTGTAACCAAAATTTGAGTTCTTTGCTGAGTCTGGCTCCTCGCAAAGTTTTTCCTTTAAAAAAAGCATTTTAAAACTACCTGAAATGGTAATGCCTGTTTCATTCATTTCATTTGATTTCATTTTTATATTTTTACATTAATTAATTTCTACAGTCATTCATTCATCTTCTATCCCGCTTATTTTCCAATTCAGGTCACCAGGCCATCACAGGGCCATACATGTAAGGACTGTGCCTTTGGAGGACCGCCTGCAGAGGGCGCCCTCGCCCAAATTCTAGAGTTCAATCCCGATGGTGGCCATTTGGGGCGTGGTCCGCCTATATAAGCAGGTGGCCTTCAAAGGCTCATTGCGAAGTATTGTTACCTTAGGCCTTGCTAAGCGTTGATGTTCTTGATGTTCTTGATGTTCTTGATGTTCTTGATGTTCTTGATGTTCTTGATGTTGTTGATGTTGTTGATGTTCATGATGTTCATGACGTTGATGTTTATGACTTTTGGATATTTGACCCGTTTCTGCTATTTGACCACTCTTTGGATTATCCCTTTTGGACTGTTTGCCTTCCTTTTCCCTTTTCCTAATAAACGCCTGTTTTCTACTGCATTATGGATTCTTCATTGCCTACAGCACGTTCGTCACAGAATACTTCGCCAAATGCGAATCAAGCAGAGATCAGGACCCTGGAGGATTTATTAGCGCACTGAACTCCCAAGCACAAATCATCCATGGACTTCAGGAGCAGGTTCGTGCACTCACCTTATCCTGCTCAACAGCAACCCCCTCAAGTCGCTTCCCTTTATGCCACCCCAAGTTCTCTACCGAATAAATTCAGCGGCGATCCCAATCAGTGCCGGGGGTTCGTGCATCAATGCCACATGTATTTTTTGGAACAGTCAGCTCGCTTTCCATCTGAGGAGAAGAAATGCGCCTTTCTCATTTCTCTGCTGGCAGATCGTGCGTTGGAGTGGGCAACTGCCGTATGGAAGGCAGATGAACGCATCAGAGCTTCAAGTGAGTGCTTTATCTCTCAGCTGCAGGAAGTTTTTGAGCACCCAGCTGGCGGGCTTGATGTTGCTACCCACCTGTATTCGTTTAAAGCAAAATTTACAATCTGCCGCGGAATACGCCATCGCCTTTTGCACTTTAGGAGCACAAAGTGGCATGAACGATGTGGCACTGAAAGCCCTATTTAAGGAGGGGCTCAGACCGGAATTACAGGCAGAGATGGTGTGCCGTGACGAGTCCGACTTGTATTCAGAACTCATCCAGCGAGCGATTCGAGTGGACAGCCTCTTACGCAACCATCCAGTGAGGCCGGCAGAGGTGTCAGCTCCCGCTATGCCCATTCAGCCTTGTGATAAAACTGAGGGCGAACCAATGCAAATCGGAGCCTATAAGCTCACCGCCGCCGAAAAAAGGCGCCGCAAACAACTGGGGCTGTGTTTATATTGTGGGCAACCAGGTCATCTTTGTGCGCTTTGCCCCACTCTGATAAACAAGACCGGCCGTAAAGTAAGTTCACCCATCAGATCCATTAATATGAATGTCAGTTTCTCTGTGCAAGTGAGTTTTCCGGATATTGAATTAACTGGTATTCTTTCTGCCCTTGTGGACTCAGGATCAGCTCTGAATCTGATGGACATTAGTATGGCAAAAAAGCTCACAGTGCTCACAGTGGACAGTAATCACCATGAAACAATAATCTTTTACTTAGCACACGCACCTAGAACTCCCCTCATCCTGGGGTTCCCATGGCTGGCCAAACACGACATCTAGTGGGGCCGCGGCAAGATATTACAATGGTCTCAAGACTGCAGCCAGCACTGTTCAGTCAAGTTTTCTGGGGTGAGTGCTGCTTTTTATGCTACCTCAACTGCATGCCCAAGCAATGTTCCGTCATGCTACCGAGAGCTGTTGGAAGTATTCAGCAAAGAGAAAGCGACTAAACTGCCCCCTCATCGTGCGGTAGACTGTGCAATTCAGCTCCTAGACCAGACCGCGCCCCCGAAGAGCAGAGTCTATCAACTGTCCCGACCCGAGCTAGAGACTTTGGACAACTATATTGCATAGGCGCTAGCAGCAGGGCACATCCGCCATCCACCTCACCGGCCGGGGCGGGATTCTTTTTCATTTCTAAAAAGGATGGCAGCCGCCGGCTATGCATTGACTACCGTGGCCTCAACAGCATCACAGTAAAGAACCACTATCCGTTACTGCTAGTACCCTCCGCACTAGAACAACTAAAAGATGCTAAGATTTTTACAAAGCTAAATTTAAGAAGCGCCTATAATCTGGTGAGAATTCGAGAAGGAGATGAGTGGAAGACTGCTTTCGTTACCCCCAAGGGGCACTATGAGTATTTGGTGATGCCATATGGGCTGTGCAATGCGCCTGCAGTCTTCCAATCGTTCATCAATGATGTGCTTCGCGAGTTTCTCAATGTATGTGCTATAGTGTATATTGATGACATTCTGATTTACTCGCAGGATGAGGAGCAACACAAGAGGCATGTCAAGGCAGTATTGCGCCAGCTGCTGGAGAATAACCTGTACGTCAAAGCTGAAAAGTGCCAATTTCACGCCCAAGAAGTACAGTTTCTGGGATATGTAATCAACACTAAGGGTATTTCAATGGAGGCAAGTAGGGTGGAGACGGTGCGTGACTGACCCTTACCTCGCTCGATCAAGGAGCTCAAGCATTTTCTAGGGTTCGCCAACTTCTATAGGCGTTTTATTCACAATTATAGTCACACTGCTGCACCCTTGACATCGCTCTTAAAGGGGTCTCCCACTAAGCTAAGTTGGACTGAGGCCGCCTCCA
>JAOTRA010103204.1:0-11001 GCA_026260255.1 Pseudolaguvia tuberculata
CATTCACTCCTATGGACAATTTACAATCACCAATCCACCTAATCTGCATGTATTTGGACTGTGGGAGGAAACCGGAGTACCCGGAGAATTATACCCAGGACCTTCTGTGTAAGTGTAAAGTTGCCAGCATTTGATCTGAAACCAGATTTGATGTTTTGGATTGTGACAGAATGTGTTTCATCTCAGTTTGGCACATGACGTTCTCTCTAGATTAAGACTTAGTCTGACCGCAATTATAGAAAAGATCTAGCTTGGTGCCCTGAGATGGACTGGTGACCCGTCCAGGGTGTACCCCCGCCTTTCGCCCTATGTATGTGTGCTGGGATAGACGCAGCAGACCCCCGTGACCCCGAATTCGGGAATAAACGGGAAATAAGATGAATGAATGAATGTTGCTTGGTCTCAAAAATGTGCTTCATATGAAGGCCCTCATACAATTTGAAAAAATCCCTTCAATCTTCTCTGGTTTGGCACCTTGGTCTTTCTATCCAGGTAAACGATGGTCCATAAAAGCAGGTGGTAAAAGCAGCCTAAAAGCTATAGCAGTATCTGTTCTCTCTCTCTCTCTCTATCAGTTTATGAGTTGGAGACGGGAGCTACATGCCATGGAGTTGGTGGATAACCGTGTACTTCTGGTAGACAGTTGGAAAAATGAAACGCACAAAAATACAGTTCAATAGAAAAACACATAGAAGTCACCCATCGTGCACTTGATAGCTTGAAGCCTTGTCCAAACTGTGCTGCTGGTAAGAACGTATGAATTATGGGTTGACTCCGGCCCTCTTGCCATAAAATTTGTAAGGTGCATTTGTGCATCACCGACAATTAAAAAATGTATTGAAAGGAAATGCTTCCTATTTACATATGCAAATTCTTCTTCAGATGGCACGTTTGTGGGTGCAGTTCATTGTTCCAATTATTTTAGGAAAACCAACTATTTCTGCACTTTAATGTTTGCCTGGTCAACTGGGAGAATACCTGTAGAATACTCACTCATCTTATGATTGAGTGAGTAAGACACACATTCAGGATCACTAATCGACCTAATCTGCATGTCTTTGGACGATGGGAGAAAACTGGATTACCTGGAGGAAACCCACACAAGGGCAGGGAGAACATGCAAACTCTGCACAGAAAGATCCCTGGCCTGGGAATCGAACCCGGGACCTTCTTGTTGTGAGGCAACCATGCTAACCACTACGCCACTGCGCCGTTGTAGAATACTTCATAGTCTAATGTTTACAACTTAAATTATTGCCCCCAAGAGTTGCCCAAGGACAATACAAAAAAATTGTACATACAGCAGACATGAAATGGAGGAACACATTTTTACGTTAATTTTACTTTTATGCATACACAGCATTGATATGAGGCCCCAAGTGCCTCAGCGCAATGCCACAATAGACCACAATACCGGCAGCAAATTGTCAAAAAACTCCACCTTGTCACAAAGAGAATCCTAAAGTTGCTTTGCAAAAGAAAACCCAAGGCAACATCAGAAGGCTGCACTGAAAGCAGAAATCACAAAAATAAGAAAAGCTTTTTGTCAGAAATTTAGTTATAAAATGTTTTAATAAAGACAGTTATATTTGTTTCACAAAATGGCAACTAAGGAATCCATGATACACATGACAAAAATATCTTCTTTGAAAACTTGTTGGGTTGAATTGAAGTAGTTTAACATAAATAGAAGTACCCAAATCCACCATTGCTAAAATATTTGGAAAGCTTTAACAGTCCCTGAGAACTTATGCAAAAAGCATTAAAATTGAGTGTCTAAAACTGTCAACACTTAAAAGGACAAAAAATAAAATCTAATACATCTGACAAATGCAAAAGTCTGAATCCAACACTATATTATACTCGTTTCTAGACACTTTTCCACACAAACATTTCATTAAAATAATAGAATCTATTTACAGGACAATAAACACAAGCAACTCAGAGAGAGAGAGAGAGAGAGAGAGAGAGAGAGAGAGACGTCCTGGCCCTCCATTACCGTCCAACGCATACACAGTATACAAAAACATACTTTCTGCATTATATGATAACCTGCAAGTTCTATGTATTATTTAATAAATTAGACTCCTCAGCAAGCCGTAAATGTTTACATAATTGATCAATATATAATTTAAAAGTTTGATGAACTTATTTGAGATCCTTACAATACTTAATACTGAAACAAATTTTTACTAAGAAACTAAAATGAATATTTAAAACCTATAGAATTGAAAACCAACTGGTAATCTATCATTTACTTCACAGTAAAAATAAAAATAATAAATAAAAAAATAAACATGTTAAGAGACAAGGAAAGCTTCAGGTTAATAAGTATCTTTTTAAGGAATAGTAGCGTAACGAATTCCTTGAATAAATATCCAATAAGTTCATGTTTAGCTGTCAATCATCTTAGAAAGTTCCAGCAGGAGGTCATCCTCGCCTTTGCCAGGGTCCAGTTCAATCTCATCCTCTATCCTGTCATCAGTAAATTCATCCAGCAGGTCTTCCAAGTCGTCGACTGCAGAAGAGTTCCCTGCAGGAGCACTACTACGTGCAGAAGACAAACTTGCACGACGTGGTCCAGATTGAGTGGAATTTCTTATTACAGGGCTACAAAAAAAAAAAAAAAAAGGAAAAAATGCTTAATACAATGCAATAAAATTAAAGTTACTAGCCAGCTTGGTAGGTGACTAAAAATGGTCAAATGGGTTTAGTCTTGTGTGGTGCGGAGCTCCACAACAGTCCTTTCGTCTGTGCTCACAAAAGTTGTACTAAAACATTGACTGACAGATTTTTGAGCACCTTAAAAAAAGAATGCATACTTTCTTGCAAAAAGTTGAACATGTTACTTGGAATACATGGACATTGACGCATGTATTTAGTACTTAATATTGAGACTGGGTTGAAATTATTAGTAGATTTGACCTTATGTGCACTACAATAGTTTGTGCAGTAGTGCAAGAATGGAAGTCAATACATAAGCAGTACAACAAAAACCTCACTTAGGAAAATTTGTGAATAAAACAAATGTGTGGGAATGTTTTACAAAACTGCAAACAAAATATGCAGTCCAACAATAAATGCCCATGATCTTTTCTGATTCTTGGCTTAGGGTTTAAAAAGAAAGAAATAAATAAAAAGAAAAGTCTATATAAGACTCAATATAATAAACAAGCAGCTTGCAGGTTTTGCACACTCACAATGAAGCACTCATATTGTAGTCACTCAGTGGCTGGATGCCAACAGAATAAAAAAAGTTTTCATAGTCAACTGGGCAGACTTGAAGTGTTAAAGACATTGTATGACAATTTGCCTATTCTGGGATGGTGCCACTGATACAGAGACTTAAACTGCAAGTGTTCGTGCGTTTACTGTGGTCTTGAATTGACAACATTCTACTACTGTAAACCTTCAACAAAATCTATTGATAAAAGCTACATATGAATAAAGGTAATTTAACTTTGGTAACATGTACTTGCTACACACACACAAGTTTGATGTCTGCAATAAAAGTGGAGGGCATCAAGCACACAGTGTCACAAATTTATATTGCTCAAGAAAAGAAAACTTAAACATTTCTACTATTTCGATATACAGTACATCACAGCATATTTCACTGAATGACATTTAGGACACAGCCATCAGAAAGATCAGAACACAAATAATTACTTGCGCAGTGAAGCCCCACTTTCTCATTTGCCCCACCCATGTTCCCGGCATATATTCCACCAAGGTGGTTAAGTAAACTCCACAGCCCAGTTTCTATGGCAGCAGACACCGACTTTAATACAGTCGTGAACTATTATTGTACTTCGTGACTTCCTGTGTGTGCGTTTTACAAAACCGAATCTCATGCATGAAGTGCAGTCTGTGACACTGTTGGTAGAACGACAAGTCTCTGGGTCAGAGGAACGGTAGATTCAGCTCCATTTCAGTGTCCACAATGAAGACGAAATAGAAATATTCATTTGTCTAAAATCTTTAGTTTCATAGCCATGGAATTGAAATGACATCGCATAGGTAAAACTATATCCAGATTTTGTCTAAAATGACTGATGGCAACAGTTTGTAGAAGGTTTCTTTTGACATGGTTTTTGTCAAAATCAGTGAAAGGTTAGGGTTAGACAAAGACAGTCTCAGAAAAATAGTTGCACATTTAAATTGTTATACCTAACTTAACTGTACAGCTTCTACAATGGCACCATAAGGACAATTATTTACACATTTTATTTATTTTAATCTGATGTGTTGTTGTTTAATGTTGTATAAGATTGTCAGAGACTCGGACACACAAACAAATGACAGGCTTGGAAAGAACATGTGCTGTTTTCACAACATTTTTGTCATACTGATGCAAACAAAGAGACAAAAAGGTACCTTTGTGAAGCAGAAAATGGCTTGGGAGAGCACTGCTCAGGGGAAGAGACCTGTGGTAACCTGGATTCAATTTCAAAACTGGACGATGGTACAGATAACTAGGAGACACGGCAAAAAAAACCCTCCTTATTAGTTTACCTTGTGTGTAACAATTTCTCAAATTATAACAGTGCGTTCCAAAAACTCACCTGAATTTGCTTTTCGGTTGGTTCATCACAAGAAGCAGGATTATTATTAAGAGGTTTCACTGCAGCAACAGCAGAACCCGTAGCTTTCCTCTTTTGTCCAGGCTTTTCACGATTAGCTGGCTTAATCACGGATGGCTTTACATTCAGTTTCGGCCTCACTAAAAAAGAAAAGTAATGCAACAATTGAAATAAAAAAAAAAACCCCATATATTTGTTTTTATTATGCTCTTAAAATCAATCATACCCCTCAATTCAGTTGCTTTACATGACGATTTGGTAAAAGCTTGAACGTTGTCACAGTACGTCTCAGTCTCTGGCACAGGAAGTGCCGCTAAAGTAGATGTTTTGCATTTCTTAAGGCCTGTTTTCAGAGAGTTTTCCTTGTTCTGCTTCTCTGGAGACGTCTTATGGGGTTCTAACGATGATTTAGGAGAGGAGGTCTGTTGACTAATGTCTTGCTGTATGGCCGAATTAGCTTGGATTCTTATCCCTGGGCTAGAACCAGCAGAAAGCTTGTTTTTACAAAGTAATGGGGTTGTTTTCTGGTCAGATTGATCTGTTACAACAACAGAGGCAGCATGCTCCTGCTGCTTGCGAAGTCTTTTCTCTCGCATAATTTCCTCAAAGCTTTTTACGGTTACATCTTGAATGGAGGCCCCCTTTTCAGCAGTCTTCATAGAATATAATGAAAAAAATTGCAGTTTCAAAATTATCGAACATTAGAAGCAAGTATATGTCTAAATATCAACATTACACAAGAAGGATAATTGGGCCTTACGTCTTCAGTACAATCCACCAGCTTACAATCTTTCACTTTTTGTGTTCTAATATTGACGGCTGTTGTAAACAAGAGAGTAAATATAAACAAAAATTTCTTAGACCATTCCATGAATCACAAATTTACAAAACATTACAAATTTTATTAAAACAAATACTTACACCCAATCTTGCCAACACAGAGCATCTGTCGTTTTGAAACTGTTTCCCCTGAACTAGGCAAGTCCTCATTTGTGATATCCTGAGGGTTTGCTTGCATTCTGGTGGCTTTTTCTTTACGGATCTCCTCAAGCGTCTTAACTCGAACTTCTGACGATTGAGTGGTCACTTTGATCTTTCTAGAATTTCTTGGACCTTCAATAGTTTCAGTACTAGTATTACTTTGTTGAGAGATCAGCTTTGTCTCCTGGCATTTCTTCTTCTCATGCAAGGTCTCTGAAAAGGTTTTTACACTATGCCCACTTAAAGGCTTGCTTACTGATTTGGTGGCAGTACTTTCTTTTGTCAGGACCTTAACTATAACATCCTTGCCTTGAGTCAAGGATTTAGCAGCCTTTTCTTGACGAATCTCCTCAAGTGTTTTAATCCGGATCTCATCAGTAGGTTTCGGCTCAATGTTTGGTGACTTGGGTGCAGCAATATTAGTAGTTATTCCAAGTCTTTCACGCACTGGTCTGAGAGCTGAAACAGGGAAAATAAGCAGATTCTCATAAGCAAAATACAGACACATATGCAACAAATGTATTGCAAAGACACTTACATTGAACATTCTCCAGGCACGTGCTAGTTATATTCTCTGCAGAGTCAACAAATCCGCCAAGACGTTTAGCAAGGGATCCTTTTAGCCGTATACCACCTTCCATAACAATGTATAGACAAAAGAAATATGATGCTTGTAAGTTGGAGGAGCTTTTAATTATTATGTACTTTTACTTGAATGGAGTAGTAAAATACTGCCTTCAATATACCATCATCAAATCCTTTTCCCAGTCTTTCAGAAATTTTTCTTTTTCTGGAGCCCAACAAAGAAAGATTCTCTAAAAAAATTATGTTAAACAGAGTAATTAGTTAATTAAGATACATTAGAAAAGTAGATCTCTTTACTGATTTGTACGATTTATATCAGATTTTAACCTAGATTGACATTATGCCAGACACTGTAAATGCTAATTTTGTGTTGGAAAAATAAGTAAAGATGTAATTATATATCAGCAAATCTAAAAAAAAAAAAAGAACACCAATTGCAAAATATTTAAATAGTTGGAAACATCTGATGTAATTACCAGCTAATGACATAATGTCACTGGGAGAGCCAACTGCTGCCTGTGAATGACTTTGAGCAGTCGTCTTCTCTGTGCCAGTTCTGTTGCTGTGTTGTTTTGTTGAGCTGAAGCAATCAAGGCCTTGCAAAACGGGATGGTAATGAGCAGGATAAATTAGTAAAAATACGGCATGCCAAACAGAAATCGCTTTTATAACAGTTACTTAAATTTTACCTGCTCTGTTTAGACTGGCATTCAGAGCTTTTCCCAATCTGATTTCCTCCAGTGATTTGACGCCAAAATCCAGTGACGAATCTGGGCATTACATTTCAATGTAATTAATTTTTTTCTCAACAAATTAAACAAAGGAATACAAAAAAAAAAAATCAATTATTTGTAAACGAAAAAAAAAAAAATTAAAAAAAATAATGCTACCTCTGCTAGAGGTCAGTAGCTTCTTTGGAGAAACACCAGAAACTTCCTCTCCCTCTTCAGAAAACTGGTCTACTAAAAGCAATTCATATCAGTTAAAATTATACAATAAAACATACCTAGCATGGAAGAAAGTGGGAATCTAGAACTTTTTACCATCTTCATCATCCTCGTCATCCACAGGATTAATTACTACTGGTGGGTGTGTGGGACTAGGGACGCTCTCTTGGGCCTCTACTTTGATTACTCCTCTGAGCTGTGGGTTGGTGGACACATTGGCAGAAGCCGATGAAACCTGATCAGCCTCTGGAGTTGTTTCTTCGTTCTCCTTTCTCAACATAGGCCCTAAGGCATACAAACCTTGTGTTTTAGTATTATCTAGGGTGAAAAAACTACAGATAAAAAAAACAAACAAAAAAAACTATGGCTTAAATGTTGTCCAGTCTATCATATACCTTCATCTGGGGCAACCAAATGGCCATCAATTAAACGTGGCTTCTCATGGTGAAAAGCACAATTAAACTTTTGGCATCCACCTGGCTGATTTTCCCAGTAGCAAGGGATTTCTTTGCGGTTTTTCTGTCAGAGACATTGTGAAATATAATCAGCAAAAAGGTACAACACAACCATTTTTCAAATTAACAGCCTCAAAATACAGAAATCGAACTAAAATAAAAAATGTGCTAAACTCAATTATATGGCTTAGATACAAGGTTATTCATTCTATATATTGAAATAAAGTAACACTGGAAGAACTTCCAGTAGCACTCGGCTTACATCTATTTCCATGTGGCGAAATTTGCAAACGTTGCGAAAACAACGATTATCCTGCCACAGACTGCAGACAGTCTCATTACCCATAGCAGCCTCACAATGACGAAAAGGGCAAGCGTCACCCTTCAAAGAAAGAAAAAAAAAAAAAAAAGGTGAGGAAAATAAGCAGTTTTTATAATAAAAACCTGCATTTCTTGATAAAATTTTTTTAAATTCTACCTTAGTGCATGTTGAATAATAATAGAAATAACAATCGTCTCCTTTATTGCTCATCCTGGTCATGGACATAATTCTTGCTGATCAGAAAAACTTCAAGTGATGCTCTGTAGTTTCTCTAGTAAATGTGCAACAAATATTTTAGGTATTTTAAAAGTCCAAAGTATTTTTCTAAATTAATTAAATTAAGTCCATTTACCTGCCGTTCAAAAGATTGGTTTGGTCAGGTGGGGATTATCTGGTTGTCTCCTGAAGGAACACTTGAGCGATGAGTTAAAAGTGAACAGGGCGAGAGAAGCTTTCGTCATTGAGAAAACGCACTTGTTTTAGACTGCTTTGTGACAAGTAAGATTTTTTTTTAAATTCCTCAATGAAAATAATTGTTGGCTGACAAAAATCCTCAGGATAAATGTTCGTAGTGATGGCCAGGAAGAGTGGAAATGTGTATGTGTGCAGAAAAGGGAACTTCTATTTCTTCAGGTAAGAATACTCAAAATAAAATAAAAATGGGTAGTGTGAAAGGGAAGAAAAATGAGGTCAGCATGGGGATAAAAAAGAACCAATCTTCACGGGGAATCCAAATCCAGTTACATTAATCACCGATTATCAGCATGGCTGTAGAAGAGATTCCTGAGAAACCTTTAAAAAGAAAACAAGACACTCCCCACATACTTCAAGACATAGGCATCAACACTAACCAAACCATTCCATTATTTCTTTCGTCTAGCACATTATTATAGTATACATTTCATTCTCCTGGAATCAATGAATTATGTTTTAAAACTGGATAGTCCATAATTAATTTCTTATTTTTGTCTATGATGGTAAATGTTTGACACTCTGAAGTCATGTGCATGACATATTTAATCATATTTAAGCAGTAATTCTTACACATCATCGTCACAGTATTACACGAACAGAAAACCAATCGTGAGAGAGCTGCTTGCTTATTTTGGAGTTAATTAAAAGGCCTCGCAGATTAAAAGTCACCAAAGAACTATAATAACGTAAATAAACTAAAGGAAATATACTACAGGAAAAGCAACAAGCTACATAAAACTACGCTAGGAAGCAAAACGGCTAACAAAGCGACCTGTTTCACAACAAGGCCGAAATGATTTCGATAAAAACGAATAATATCTACATTAAAACGAAACCACTTTTTTTTTAATTACTAGTTCAAATTAATGATAAATAAGCACACAGGAAAAATATTTTTAAATTGAGTTTCAGATTCGTACACCGTTCGCTAGTCATGTGAGCTAGCATAAGTATAACGTAGGACAATTAAAGTTACTTAAATATTAAAGACGGTTACTAGCTAGGAAATGAACGATAACATTTACTTAAATATACAACTTACACAAATAAACCGTAGACGTTGCCAGTTTCTATGGATATGACTTGTTAAAACCTGTTTTGGTATAAGATCATAGATCGACGTCTGTTCAGGCCTAGTTTATACCAACAAAATGGCATCACACGGAACAAAAATCGAGGCTCGACAGTAACCGCCCATCTGTCGTTGCGTTCGAAGTTAAGTTCCAACTTGAAATTTCGATGTTTTGCCACGACACCACAACGTTGGAAAACATCGAATGGGCCAGGTTTTCAGTATCTATATTTTATTTGGTATATAATTCATTCATTCACTTATTCATTTTCTTACCCGCTTATTCTCTAATTCGGGTTCACGGGGATTTGATATTAAAAAAATCTGTGAAATATAAACAAAAGAATGAAAAGTTATTCATTCATCTTATCTCTGAACTATATAAATGAATAAAAGTATTATTCATTCATCTTATCTGTGAAATATCTAAATTAAAAAAAGGATTATTCGTTCATCTGGAGAGGTGGAGATACGCACTGGAGAGAAGAGGAATGAAAGTCAGTAGGAGGAAGACTGAGCACATGTATGTGAATGAGAAGGAAGGCAATGGAGTGGTGAGGTTGCAGAGAGAGAAGGTGGTGAAGGTGGAGGAATTTAAGTACCTGGGTTCAACAGTGTAAAGTAATGGAGAGTGAAGAAAATAGTGCAGGGAGAATGGAGGGGCAGGAGTGATTTGTAATCAACGAATCTCTGCATGAGTGAAAGGGAAAGTTTATAGGACTGTAGTCAGAACTGCGATGTTAAAGCATACTTTAGAGACTCTGAGTATGCTAGAGCCTATCCGAGCACACAGGCGACCAGTCACCCTGGACCAGTCACCAGTCCATTGCAGGGCCACACCTAGATGAACAAACATACACATTCACACTATCTGGGAATTGAACCCGGGCCCTTCATGCTGTGAGGTAACCATGCTAAACACTAAGCCACCTAAACCCAACTTTTATGTTATATAGCATTCATTTATTTAGATTTCCAGAGCCACTTACATTTATCTCTTTTGTACAGATGAGCAATTGGGAGTTGGTGGCCTTGCAGTGGTGGCTTGGGGTGCTGGGAAACAAATCGTGATCCACCATTTGGCGTTGCAACACCTAAACCACTGAAATACCATAATTTAATTTTGTACATTTATGTCTATTTAGGGAGGTGCGGTGGCGTAATGGATAGTTTGCATGTTCTCCTCGTGCTTGCATGGGTTTTCTCCGGGTACTCCAGTTTCCTCCCACAGTCCAAAAACATGAAGATTAGGTCGATTGGTGATTCTAACTTGTCCATGGGAGTGAATGTGTGTGTGAATGGTTGTTTGTGTATGTGTTGCCCTGCGATGGACTGGCAACCGGTCCAGGGTGTACCCCCGCCTCTTGCCCTATCTGCGCTGGGATTGGTGCCAGCAGACCCCCGTGACCCTGAATTAGGGAATAAGAAGATGAATGTTTATTTATTTTTATGCACCTGTACTATTGAAATTTGTTTAGAAGCTATGATACAGATTAATCTAAATATACATTTACATTTACAGTATTTAGCAGACGCTCTTATCCAGAGCGACTTACAAAAGTGCTTTGAGTCTCTACTTACA
>JAOTRA010103219.1:0-11000 GCA_026260255.1 Pseudolaguvia tuberculata
AGAAAAGAGTTCAGGCAGGGTGGTGCGGGTGGAGAAGAGTGGCAGGAGTGATTTGTGATAGACGAGTTTCTGCAAGAACGAAAGGGAAAGTTTATAGGACTGTAGTGAGACCAGCGATGTTGTACGGTTTAGAAACAGTGGCATTGTCAAAAAGATAGGAGGCGGAGCTGGAGGTGGCAGAGTTTAAGATGCTGAGATTTTCATTGGGGGAGACGAGGATGGACAGGATTAGAAATGGGTTATTAGAGGGACGGCGCATGTAGGATGTTTTGGAGACAAGGTGAGGGAGGCTAGGTTGAGATGGTTCGGACATGTGCAGAGGAGGGACATAAAGTATATTAGTAAGAGAATGCTGAGGATGGAGGTGCCAGGCAGGAGGAAAAGAGGAAGACCAAAGAGGATGTTTATGGATGTGGTGAAGGAAGATATGCAGGTTGTTGGGCTGACAGAGGCAGATGTAGCGGACAGGGTAGTGTGGAGAAAAGCGATCCGCTGTGGCGACCCCTAACGGGAGCAGCCGAAAGGAGAAGAAGAAGAAGAAGACACTAATGTCAGGTAAAGAGGTCTGGGGTGGGTCAGTCACCATTCCAGTTCATTGCAAAGGGGTTCAGTGGTGGCAAGATCACGACTATGTTTTGTACTTTAATAATAACCCAGGATGTTATAATGGACATCATGTTACTACAGAATATCACATTGAATGTCTTTGACTGGGTGACTGCATTTTTAAAATCTTGTTAATAAAGATACTAAATTTTTTGGTCACAAAAGCTTTATGGCTAAGGTGGTGCGGTGGCGAGTTTAATTTATGGGCAAGGGGTCACTCTTTGCATGTTCTTCCTGCACTTGCGTGGATTTTCTCCAGGTACTCTGGTTTCCTCCACAGTCCAAAAACATGTACATTAGGTTGATTGTTGAATGTAAATCGCCCATAGAAGTGTGTGTGTGTGTGTGTGTGTGTGTGTGTGTGTGTGTGTGTGTGTGTGTGTGTGTGTGCGCGCTTGTTCATATATATTGGGTAAAGAAAGTATGCAGACCCCCTGTTATATTGCAGCCATTTGCTAAAATCATTTATATTCTTATGGTTATGGTTCGGTTTTGTTTTTTTCCTTCAGGATTCTTCACCAGTAAAACTGATCAACAAGCAAACAATATTAATCTGGGATATTCCAGCCACTAACGGCTTGATCCACATTATTGAGGGACCACTAAAAGCACCTCCTATCAAAGTAAGTGTATATATTAAATTTAGTTAAAAACTTTAGTTTTTATACTTTATTTTAAGCCATGTAAAAGTGATACAAAACCAACCTATCTTTCCCTTAAACGCTACTGTGTTATAGACAAATGTAAATATACTGTATTTACGCTTTACATTACATTAGTTACGGTAGGATCAGCTCAAGTCTTTAGGGGCCCTTGGGAGATTCTTATTTGTAGACCTTGCTGTGCCACCAATATGACCAATTAATATTAAACTTGGATTATTCACACCCATTATCAGACACTGTAGATAGATGATTTTTTTTTTATGTTGTCATTTTCAGGTGACCCCTTTAGCTTCTTCAGATGCCCACCACTCCCCGTCCAGCGCCGCCACTGTGACTGCCGTGATGCTTGTTATTTTCATCGGGGGCATTATCGCTGGTGTGGCTTATTATTTCCTAAGACATAGGAATGATGCCTTCAGCTTCAAGTATTTTAAGGCAAGTGGGTTTTCCTTAACAAGAACACAATTACTTTGCCATAGTGAATTTGTCAGAAAACTGTTACGTAAACAGTTTGGATTTTACTGGAGAAAGTTTAATAATAATATAAGACCAAGGTAGAGCTTATTAAACTGTAAAGTGCAAACATAAGTACAGTGAAGTATGGTGGTGGCAGCATTATGCTGTGGGGAATCTTCTCTTCTGGGACATGCTAAAGTATTAAAAGAAACAACAACTACAATTTTTGAGTCACAAATTAAAACATTTTTTGGAATCTTACATAAAACTTTGATTTTAATAAATGAAATAATAACCTTGTGGCACCCATAATTAGCAAAACTAAAATAAAGGAATTACCAACTACAAGTTAAATAAAATATTGACTCCTCAATCAATAAAAAACATTTATGTTGTTTAACTTCCACTTTTATCTCTTTTTTCACCTTCTGTGCACTGGCATAGGCTCCAGCTGACCCTTGTGACCCTGAAATAGGGAATAAGCAGGTTATAAGATGAATGAATATACTTCCATTCTTGTGTAAATCTGATAAAAGGGGGGCATGTCCCAAACTTCCAGATGGATTTGATTTCACTTTAACCTATGATACCAAATCAATGATGCTGAATAAATGTTATTGGCAGATTTGATGTGTAACTTTGTAGAGATTTGTGTTCTTAACTAGAAGTACAACAATTGCGTCAGCTTTCAATCTTTATGCTAATTCGGTTAAGAGGTGTTGCAAATGTCCAAAGAAAGTAAAACTAATGTCTAACGTTTATTTTAACAGTTATGACTTATCTTTTACTCTTATTAGCAAATTAAACTTTGGAGAAAAAAAAAGAAACACTATATTGCCAAAGGTTTTTGGTCACCTGAACATCAGAACCAAACTGTTGCTAAAATCATGGAAGCCCACAGTTGGTCTAGAATGTTTGTTGTAGGTTGTAGCATTACATTATTCCTGCACTGGAATTAAGAGACTCCAACACTGTTCCAGCATGACAATGACCCTGAGCACAAAACCCCTGACCTAAAAGCACACAAGACTGAACCCCTTTGGGATGAACTGGAATGACGACTGACCCACCCCATTCGTTCATTCATTTATCTTCTTACCTGCTTATTTCCTAATTCTGAGTCACGGGGGTCTGCTGGTGCCAGTGCATTTAGGCCGAGAGGCAGGGGTACACCCTGGCCGGGTCACTAGTCCATCGCATTACTCAAAATAGTTGATAGACACTGATCCAAAAAAGGCCTGAAAGCTTTTAATATTTTGTTGATTTGTTTAATTAAGAGGTGGTGCGGTGGATAGCATGGTCACCTTCCAACACCACCTTCGGATTGGTGATGCTAAATTGTCTGAGTGAGTGAGTGAGTGAGATGTTGAGGTAGGAGAGATGTTAGAGAGAGAGATGTTAGAGAGAGAGATGTTAGAGAGAGAGAGAGAGAGAGAGAGAGAGAGAGAGAGAGAGAGAGGTTGATCCACCCCAGACCTTCTTACCTGACATTAGTGTCTGATCTCACTAATACTATTGGAGATGAATGAAGAGATATCTCACATTCAAGGTCTTACAGGAAGACTGGAGCTTCATCCAATAGCAAAAATAGGAAGATGTTGAAAATGGCATGTTTGTGATGCCCAGGTGACCAAAAACCTTTTAGCAATATATTATATTTCTGCTTCATTGGGAAATGGGAGATGGATTTTTAAGACTGAATAGTAATCTATTATTGTGTACTTTCTATTAACAGAATGACGATGAAGATGTGAACTCCACTAAGACCAGTGCCAATCCTGCTATCGTGTCCATTCCAAACCCTTTATACAGTGGTTCTAGGGCATTTGCTGAGCCGTTTGGGGTAATCTGTCTTAACTATTTAATTGTTTGCCTTTGACATTTAATCTAAAATGTCAAAAGTGCGATGTGAAGTAAAATGATTAGGATTAGCTATCAGGATTGCGTTTCTCTTTTTTGATTTAGGAAGAAGAACAGTGTGAATCTCCTGCTTCAGTGGCAGCAAACACACCGAATATCCTGGACTAGCGAAGAAAGGTCTATTAAAATAAAAAAAGGAATGTTTCAATCCGAATTTTCTACTAGCATTATGTGTCGGTTATGTAAACCTTTCTTCCTTTTCTTACATTTTGGTTAAATAAACTGAAATAAAAACTTCAAATTCCGATTTTATTTGTCACATACTAACACAGTAGAACATATACTGAAATGCTGGTAACGTCAGTCCAGATTAAAAACAGCTATCAATTGGAAATAAATAAATTCATTCATTCATTCATCTTACCATGGTATTCCCTGATTCTGAGTCATGGGGGTTTTCTGGATCCTATCCCAGCATACATATCGCGAGAGGCAGGGGTACACCCTGAGGAGGTCGCCAGTCCATTGCAGGGCCACACATAGACAAACAACCATAGACAAACAACTCCGCCCCTCTGCCCTTGAAGCATATCATGTTTGTATGAGATCATAGTTACGGACTTAGCAACAGGCACCATATAGACCAACTTAAAGGTAAACTATAAGAGCTTATCTCTCGCTATGTGCAGAAAGCTATGTGAAACAAGAAAAACACATTGCAACGTCTATGGTGGTAAACCATGGCTACATCCTGCGAAATTAGGTGTGTGCAGCCCCTGATTGGTACAGAATGTTCTAAGGCAAGAAGTGCACTGACATTCAGAAGAGCACACTACCCCAAACAACCTGATAAACATGTCCAAACAGTAAGAATTTCCTTCATCTTCTAACCCACTTATTCCCATTAATTCAGGGTCATGGGGGTCTGCTGGAACTTATCCCAGCACATATCGGGCGAAAGACGGCCCACCAGTCTGTAGCAGGGCCACGCATAGATGAACAACCACACTCACACACACACACACACACACACTCCTATGGCCAATTTAGAATTACCAATCAACCTAATGTACATGTGAGTACCCAGAGAATTAAGCTTTTCATTTAATTAAGTGCAATTAACAGGCAGCACGATATTGGTTAGCAAGGTCGCCTCACAGCAAGAAGGTCCCAAGTAAACATTTTACAAAGGGATTTGTTCTACAGGATATCACACTTCTATATAATCACTGCGCATGTGTCTGCCAAGTGAATATAATATAGCTGCGATTTGAGAATATTCGGATGAGGTACCACCCCTCAAAAGGTAGTTTGGAGGTGGTGGTGGTGGTGGTGGTACAGTTCTCCTGCTGTATCTGATCACGTCTCCTTTCATACTATCACTGTCTATCTTTGCTCTTTAAAAAGGTGAAAGAGAGAAGGGGTACACGATGGACAGGTCACCAGTCCATCATAGGGCTACACAAACCCCAATCTATAGTTTAAATATTTGAATAAAATGATCACTATCAGAAAACTTTGAAATGGCCTGACAATATTCACATTCCAGACATTGTCTCCCAATTTAAACGGATCTATTGAGGAAGGCATACACAACATATCCCATAATTCTATGCTCTAGTACATCTGATTAAAGACACATTATCAGCTAATATTATGAACAGCGCTACAATCATTTCTCTCCACCTAATTCCATTTTCACAACCATCCCGAGATATTCTGACACGGAAAATGGTGGCTTAGTGGTGAAGGCTTTGGACTGATACCAGAAAGGCTGGGGTTTGAGTCTCTGCACCAGCAAGACTCCCACCACTATGGGTCGCTGAGCGAGGCCCATAACCTGCAATTACTGTAAGTCGCTCTGGATAAGGGCGTATGCCAAATACTGTAAATGTAAACCTTCAGTAAGAAAATGTCAATCCTGCAAGGATGCTGAGGCACCAGTGACCAGGTTCCTGCCTCTTTCCCAGATTTCCCTGGAGGTTTGAGGAAGTTTTACTCTGCTCCATTACATTTGATCATTTAAATATGTTGTAATTAAAAATAACATGCGCTGTCACCAGGTAACACAGTAGTGCAGTGGTAAGCACGGTCGCTTCATAGAAAGAAGGTCCCGGGTTTGATTCCTGGGCTAAGACTTTCTGTGCGGTATTTGTATGTTCTCCCCGTGCTTGCATAGTTCCTCCTACAGTCCAAAAACATGTACATTAGGTTGATTGGTGAGTCCAACTTGCCCATAGGAGTCTGAGTGGTTGTTTGTCTATGTGTGGCCCCGAGACACATCTAGCTGACCTGTCTAGTTTGTACCCCTGTCTCTTGGCCTATGTGCACTGGGATAGGCTCCAAAAGACTCCCATGATGCCGAATTAGGGAATAAGCGCATTAGAAATGGAATTGATTAATTTAAATACCCCATTAATTGGAAACAGATGCTGTCTGAACTGAGGGTATTGTCAGCCATTTGCAAGCTGTTCTGTTCCCTGGATGTGAACAGATCAGCCAACTGCAACAGCTAAAAAAGCGGTGACAACTACCGCCCATGACCACAGCCAGCCTGTGGCCTTTCGGGTAATAGTCAAACACCTTAACCCTAACCGCTAGGCTACCACTTGCCTAAAACCTACATACTCATTAATAAAAGTGTTTGGGTGTGGTTTTACTGTGAGTACTCTTAGTTTGATCAGAGATTCCAAATTGCCTATAGGAGGGAAAGGGAGTGTGGTTGTGTGTCTGTATGTGTCCTTTGTGGTAGACTGGTAACCGGTCTTATCGCTAGGACAGTTTTACGTGACCCCGAGTAGGAAAAAGGTATAAAACATAGATAGGGTATAAAACATAGATAGATGGATGGCATTAGCAGGTCTACCGATGGTCTATACCTAAGTAGAGTTGGGATAGGTCCCGGCCGACCCCATGTGACCCTGAATTAGGGAATGAATAGGTTGGATGATGAATACATGAATGGATGAATTTTGTGTATGGGTACAGACGGTGATGAAAAGTATTTTTTTACAACTCAAAGGTTATGTTAATAAGGTGAGCTCTAGGACCCAGTAGTTGATAAGAAGTCAATAAATTCTGTTCAGCCATGCTCTCAGGTCCTTCCCCAGAAATCCCATCCCCCAGTTCTTCTGCTGTTTTCATCCCCAAAAGCACTGCACAACCACAACGCTGTAAAGCCAAATATTAAGTCAGCAAATCAAACGGCTTATGGTTCACACACAACAATCACAATGTTTACGGCTCTGTGAACGATGAATCAGGTGTAATGAAAACACTGACTAACAAAAAAAAAATGGTGGAAAGCATTCATCTGCTGTGTGAACCATTTTTAGGGAATTCCTTTACGATGAGTTCCTACTCAAATGATCGGCTAAAAAAAGTCAAAGCGTATACCGTTCCATACTAATGTAGGATTAAGCAAAGTGCATTAAGCAAAGGGGTTTGGTGGTGTAAATCTCTAGTGATTTGCTTCGACAACCAGAAACAAGTGAATTTTGCTTGTAAAATTAGCATGCTATGGTATGCGATGTGGACATTTGCAAAAAGGACTGTGGGAGTAATCTGGCCTGTATAAGTCTTGGTAGGAGACTTGGTTGGAAACAATAGCCTTGGTAGGAGATGTTAACAGGCCACGGAAGGTCTTTGACGTTGTCGATTTTAGAGACACCCGATGGTCTCTCACATTCACCACTTTCTTTGTTTTCATGGGGAGAGGGGGATGGGAAGGGGGAGGGGAGCTTCGAATTATAAAAACCACAGATTCTTACCTGTTGAATGTTGTTTATATTACACCAGGGTACACCAGGGTACACCAGGGTAAGAGACGCCGCAGGGTAAACAGTGCCTTTAATTAGATTTTGTATATAAAAATGAGTGCATTTAACAATAAATTAATTTTAATCCCACCTATGATGATACACTCTACAACATATAGTAAACATATATGGTTGGAAGGTTGGGGTTATAGCACAGAGTCAGTTATGGTACAGCGAAACAGCAAGGGTTAAGAGTCTTGCTCAAAAGAACCGATAGTATTGGACTTACACGGGTCTTCTTTGGCAGTGGTGGTGCTTTCACCTAGGTCTTCCTGGCCTCCCATACAACAACTCAGCGCCATAACCATTTAGGCCACCACTTCTCCATTTTGTTAAAAAAAAAAAAAAAAATCAATCAAATAACTTTTTTTTTATAGCAATTATACATGATTAGAATAGTAAAATGTTGCACCTTTAGCCCTGTTATATGCTATTTCATTAATAAACTCTGGTTCTGTCTCAAGCCATTGTAAAATACTTAATATACCACCAAACCTTGTGACACCTACACGGAAAATCATTTCTTTGGGCCATTGCCCTCTCTATAAAATATCCTAATCTTTGCCATCACTGTTGCTTAGCAACTAAACGAGTAGACTCCTTAGATTAATATTTTCAAAAATAATTGTAATGTTTTATTACACACTGTGGCTTGTGTGGGTTGCCTTCGGGTATTCTGGTTTCCTTCCACAGTCCAAAAACATGTAAATAAGGTTAATGGGTGATTCTAAATTGTCCATAGGACTAAGTGTGAGTGGATGTTGGTCTATGTGTGCTCTACGATGGACTGGCGACCTATCCAGGGTGTGCGGAATTAGGGAATAAACGGGTGCTAAAATGCCAAACTGTAACTGTAAGCGGGTTAGATGAATGAATAAATGCATATTTAGAAAATAATAGATCTAATGCACACAAAAGTATCTTAGCTTACCAATGGTCTCCAGCATGAGTCTTTGCACTTCAGGAACTTGAAGCGGTGTCGAAACGGTCGGTGTAAGTATGCACCTTTAAATGGTGGTCTGAAGCATGTATGAAATCAGTACAAACAGAGCGCAACACATCACAGGCAGGTGAAGAAGTACATCACCCAAGTCATGCTATAAGCTTCTTCTGGAAGTTTCCGATTTCGAAACGTCTGCCTAACGGAGCAATTGGCAGACGATTAACCCGCTAATGTGTATTTATCACTAATGCCAGGCACAGTTTTTGCCATGATATTCATTTCCCTACAGGTTTTGCAAACTTGAATGCAAATTGGAGCTCATGCACATGAGTGACAATTATCATGCAGGGAAGGATTAGACGTCCAATCTGAGGGAATCGCTGAAGCAGCGCCAAGACCTGTGAAATATTTATTTTCCCTGAGAGGAAACCTGATACATATAGATATATATTAGAGCTTCGCTTTAGGCACTAAACATTCTGGCCAAATATTTTGAGCTTACTAACATCAAATAAATCTTAAGGCATGAGCTTTTCCCATGGGTCAAAGGGTGGCTTCAGGTAGTTGCCGCATCTGGGATTAGACATGGGGTGGAACCGAGTAATTGGCGTCCCATATGGCAGTCACCGGGGGGACGGGTCGGTAGAGGGGGGGGAGGGGTCGTACCTAGAGCATGATCGGCTTGATCAAGGCAAGGGTTTATTGTTCTACTTGTGCCACACAGGAGTGGGGATGGTAAACTAGCAAAACATACACAATACACACACACAAATCACAAGGCAAAATGGCAGTGTAGCATAGAGCAAATTCTAATATACAATAATTGCTGCACATCCAAGTGATGCTTATATTGATACATTTCTCATCCATCCCACTCAAAAGAGTACTGATCTTAAAACATGCCTAGTGAAGTGGTAAATATCCAGAGCCAGGACCAGGGGGAGGACAAGCAGGCTAAACGGGCTATTCACTAGCCTAAGATTTTATGAATTTTACTGAAAACAATCTAATAAAAACAAATCCTCAAGTTACAACTCTTTGTTATGGACAACAAACTTCACATTATACCGGAAGAGAATCTACCCAAGACAAACAAAAGGCTACCCAATTAGCTTGACCAACATTTTGTCATTAAATCGGACTATTATTCCAAGCACAATAACAAATCCCAGTTTTAATGGGACAACAGGACTTGAATGAGACAAAACTGTGTGGGAAAAGACCAAGCAAAGGGCTGAGCACAAACACAGAAAAGCAGGAATACAATATGGACAAGACAATAATTATCAGTCATTAGAAGAGCATGACTCGCTTTACACCGATGATGTAAGCCAGCTGTTGTTTCAATGCAACCTGTTTTTTTCGGATGTGGGATAAAGATACATGAGAACCTGTAATAAGGTGCGACCCTTTTTTTTTTTTTTTTTTGGAACGCATGTGGCATAGCACTTGGGTGGAGAGACAGCATGGTTATTTGCATCAGGCTGTGTTCTAACACTCTTCATGGACTTTTTTATGCTAGTCAAAAGTACTAGTACAAAGACAGAAATAAACAGTCGAATAAGCAAAATACAGATTCAATTGTGGACAAATGATAAGCAGATGTGTGTTTAAACCCCAAAGTAAAGAAAATAATGAAACAATAACTGAGAAAAGAAAATAATTGTGCAATGGATTGGAACACAATTTTCTTTCAGATTTAGACAGAAAATTGAAGGTAGTCATAACCACACACGCACGCACGCACGCACACAAAATTGTTATTGAAATGTTATAGAAATAAAATTAAAAAAATTAAAAAAAAAAAAGTAAGGCACCCTTCTCAACTGCCAAATGAAACAAATGTAAATGTAAAATACAAACCCCATTCCAAAAAAGTTGGGACATTGTACAGAATGCAATGAAGTGAAAGTTTCAAATTTCAATATTTTATTCAGAATACAATATAGATAATATCAAATGTTGAAAGTGAGACATTTTGAAATTTTGGATTTATTTCCAAAGTTTGGGACAGGTAGCAGCAATAAGAGGCCGGAAAAGGTAAATGTACATATAAGAATCAGTTGGAGGACCAACTTGCAAAATGATTGGGTATAAAACTCAGCAATTCCCCCCAATGCTGCAGTAAAACATGGTGTAATATCAGAAAGGAGTTTCTCAGAGAAACAATCTCTGTGTGTAAGAATCAAGGTCAGAAGACCATACATGGATGCCTGTGATCTATTCGGACCCTTAGTCGGCACTGCATCACATACAGGAATGCTACTGTAATGGAAATCACAACATGGGCTCAATCCATCTTGTCATTCTAAACCATTGCCGAATAAAACTATTGGTCAAAATAGCAGCCGTATCTAAACATGATCCAAAAGTGCAGGCCAAAGCTCATTTAAAATGGACTGTGGAAAAGTGGAAAACTGATCAGTGATCCAAATTTGTTTAAAAAGTTCTTTTTAAGAAACTGGGACCATGTCATCCGGACTAAAGAGGACAAGGACGACCCAAGTTGATATTAGTGCTTTCTTCAAAATCCTGCATCTCTGATGGTATGGGGGTTGCATGAGTGCGTGTGGTTTGGGCAGCTTACACATCTGCAAAGGCTCCATCAATGCTGAAAGGTATATCCAAGTTCTAGAACAAAAAATGCTCCCA
>JAOTRA010103227.1:0-10998 GCA_026260255.1 Pseudolaguvia tuberculata
ACACACACACACACACACACACACACACACACACACACACACACACACACACACACACACACTCACACACACACTCACACACTCACACACTCACACACTCACACTGGCAATTTAGAATGACCAATCAGTGGGAGTACCCCGAGAACATGCTCTTCACAGAAAGACCCCTTGCCCAGGAATGGAACCCAGGACCTCCTTGCTGTGAGGCAAAAATCACAACAACAATATTTATTTTATTAATGCAATTTAAGGGTTTAGAGTCTTGGTTAGGAGCTACAAACTATCTAAGACAGATACACAAACAGAGAGAACAACAACCTGAAATGAAAATGTCTTGACCTTGCAGTGAATGTGTATGTAATGACTCCAGTGTGACTAGGATGAAGTAATTAATTATATTAAAATGAATGGATTTGCAACATGCTGGTTTTTTATGAATTTTTAAAAGCTAAATTATAGAAATCCTTTGGAAATACTTACAGCAGAAACTTAATGTACAATGTAAATTACTCATTTGAATAAACTGTGGGTGGCGCGGTAGCACGGTTGCCTCACAACAAGAAAGTTCTGGGTTCGATTCTCGTGCCGGGGATCTTTCTGTGCAGAGTTTGCATGTTCTCCCCTGCGCTTGTGTGGGTTTCCTCCTGGTACTCCGGTTTCCTCCCACAGTCCAAAAACATGCAGATTAGGTGGATTGGTGATTGTAAATTGTTTATAGGAGTGAATGTGTGTGTTGTTTGTCTATGTGTTGCCCTGAGATGGACTGGCGACCCGTCCAGGGTGTACCCCCGTCTCTTGCCCTAGGTTAGCTGGGATGGGCGCCAGCGGGTCCCCATGGCCCCGAGTTAAGGAATAAGCGGGCAAGAAGATGAATGAATGAATAAATAAACTATGTGAAAGTGACATTTTTCTGGAAAAGGGTGCATATAGTAATGCTGCTTACCTGCTTATTCCCTAATTCAAGGTCACAGGTGTCTGCAGGAGCCTATCCTAGCCTACATAGGGCAAGAGGCAGGGGTATACCCTGGACAGCTCGCCAGTCCATCGCAGTGCCACACATAGACGAACAACACACAAACAATTAACTCCTATAAGCAATTTTGACTCACCAATCAACCTAACGTGCATGTTTTTGGATGGTGGGAGGAAACCGGAGTACCCAGAGGAAACCCACGCAACATGCAAACTCGATACAGAAAAAAAAAAGCAAACCCGGGACCTTTTTACTAAACAAAATGAAAGGATACTATTTTGCAATGTCCAGCACTGGGCCTTGGCCTGATACCAGCACACACTTGTCATGATATTTCCTGAACATTCTTAGAGGACTATGTGACATCATGACTTGATCTTGGGAGATCTGTGAAAGAATATTAAAGACGAATTATTAAAAATGCAGACAAAACATTTATTTAGGTTGATTTTTACACAGTTTATAAGCAATTTAAACAGAAAGCCAAGGAATAGATAAACAGTTTAAATAAAGCAAAAGGAAAGAGTAAAATGATCTAATACCCCACTACCTCAGTCTGCTTTTAAATAAGCGATGACTGAACTTCTTTGACATTGTGGCATTTAGTTCTGGTCAACTGTAGAAAAAAAATATAAAGAGGCCAAAGAAGCTCAGTCATACTTTACAATACAGAAAAAGAGATGGGACCAGGAATCAAACCCAGGTCACTGGTGCATAAGAACTTGTGCATATGGTAACAGGTACCTTAACCCACTACACCACTACTTTATCTTTTTAAAGGAGAACAAGTAATGGTGCAACATCTAACTGCAGCTAGGGGACAGGAGTTGTGCTTTGGGGTCAGGAGTGATGATATTACACTCCTCCCTATTAGTCACAGAAACACTCTGGACACAATAGGCATCTGTGTTCATGGCAGCTGGTGGATACTTTAGTCTTTTTGCAAAACTGATCAAAAATGCAGGGAAAAGCACCACAGTCTTTCAATTATCAGTCCAACACTGTGCTTCCCCCATACAGTTCTAGTTATAGTAATAAAACTAGTTATAGAAATGATTAAATGACACTGTTTTGTTGGATAGGATCAGTGTTTCATCAGGTTTATACTTACAGGAACCCCCAGTATGTGCGACAGCTGATCGGCTTTCTTTTGCCGCAGACAGT
The DNA here is from genome assembly GCA_026260255.1 of Pseudolaguvia tuberculata. Lineage (NCBI taxonomy): Eukaryota > Metazoa > Chordata > Actinopteri > Siluriformes > Sisoridae > Pseudolaguvia > Pseudolaguvia tuberculata. Next base: position 2,138 of record JAOTRA010103227.1, read on the forward strand.
TCCCAGCATTTGTGACGAAAACTACAGGAACAATGAACTGACCGTTAGAGTCCACAAGCTTGTGAAAAGCTTTCTTGGCTGCAGGGATAGGTGTCCTGCCTCGCACCAAAACTCCATCAATGTCAAACAACAAGCCAAAACCAGGCTCGTTCTGTTTAGAAAGAGAAAGCATGATTCAGTTAATTCTAAATAAAAATTAGTTTGTTTGTATGATCTATTCACTGCATTCATATAAGATGAGTAACATAACAATACATGTTAATAATATTTATTTAATTATTTATTTTATTTTAGACAGGTTTATCTTTAGAATTTTGTTTAAGCCCAATATATTGAGCTGAGTTTGAAATTAAATTCAGTGATTTAGGTTCGATTCCAGGTAAGGGTCTTTTCCGGTCCCACAGTTTCTCTCTATCTCCCCTGTTTCATTCAACATGTTTTGGAAGCAATTTGGGCCATTATTATGATGTAAAAATCTATCTGTCTGTCTATCCGTCTGTCTTTCTGTATATCTCTAAATAAACAAACCTTTTATTGATATGCAGCTACAAAGTTTTTCCACTCACAAATAACTAAATTCATTCATTCGTTCATCTTCTTTCCCGCTTATTCCTTACTTTGGGTTCACGGGAGTCCGCTGGAGCCTATCCCAGCGCACAAAGGACGAGAGACAGGAGTACACACTAACACACTAGATAGTTCGCCCGTCCATTGCAGGGCACTAAATTCATTAGTGTATCTTTTTCATGCTATTTTAGTTATAAGTTGATACAGGAAGCTTTTAGTTCTAATGACGTAAGAACGAGTGCAGATGTTAATTAACTCTAAGACGAGTCCTTAATAAACAACAGAACACAAATTTTTTACAATTACTGTAAAACCCTTTCTTTAATTTACCTTTCTGGCATTTGGCAGACAACATACTTATTTGTCAAGTATACATTACTGGAACGTGATAGCTGGAGGGGGTCAGAGAAAAGGGCCCCCTCCCCTCGGATCCTGGGGCTGAATAAAGACCTTCACGGTGGCAGCTTGGCTGTGGTTGGGCTTGAGTTATGATCTAACAACCCAGTACCTTATCCATTGTAGCCACCAGACTTCCATTTTTCAAGAGTTAAGGAGTTAAGGGTTAAGGGCTTTTGCTCAGTGACTGAACAGTAGTAGCATGGTGGTGGCAAATTGTCTTCAAGGAGGGCCTGTGGTTTTATTTACATAAACTCAATCACAACATGGGTGTCAGATCAGATTTTACCTAAAGCCATGATTTGGCTGAGGATATTAATAATTGTAGGGAATCCGAATGAGGATATAAACAGGGATCAGGACATCCCCTGTTAGAAATATACTGTACAATTGACAATTTCTATGTAACCGGCCAGTGGTTTATTCACCATCAATGCATTTTTATAATTTAGAAGAATTTAGAAATATTTCCATTCTGTTCCTAGTCTATTTTTAAACCTTAAGAAATGTAAGCTTGTCATTATGAGACATCATCATCAAGATGATTATGAGACATCATCATCAAGATTTTAAATCTATATTTAAGATTTAGCAGATTCATTCATTCAGATAACAAAATATTACATCTATACACAACAAAGCAGCTGCGGTCCTGCTGCGGAAAACATCCTCTGACGTCATTATTGTAGACGCTAATGCTAAGTTAAGTTACGCCTGTAGCGGTGCCATGTTAGCCTGTTTCACAGACACGTATCGGAATGCGTTACCTTTCTACTGGATGATGCGGAAGCGCATATCGACCTCCGTGATTGTTGCCTGGCAACTAAACTCCTCGCGGACCTCCAAACCAAACCGAAAGCCATGGTTTCGCTTGTTTAGCTCTTTCGCCGACCCCGAGGACAACCGCCACTGATCGTGACCGCTCGGTTCAGTGTCTCCATGGAGCTTTTGTACAGGAGAGAGTACGTGACGCCGAAAGAGTAGGAGGAGATACCCCGAGTTTCATTCAGTGCCTTAATGCAATACCCGCCATTACCATTAGAGGCCGCTGTGGCTGCGTATGCGTTGTTAGGACATGCGCACTTCAGACACTGTGTAAAGCATAATTATGTTTGATAAATTTTATTCGCCAACAAAAAGACAAAAAATTCTATTGATTTTATTGCTGTGGAATACATTAATCAGTGTTTAATATCTGTGTAGCACAAAAATGTAAACCATGTAACAAAACTGTTGTTACACCGAAATAATAATCTATAGACAATTTCATAATTAAAACCGGAAGTAGCTACTTGCTTTGTATTACACATTATAAATGAACAATTATTTTTTTTTAAATCGTATACAAATCATTCCTTCCATCTTTGTCAGCTGAGAAGACATGAGACAGAGTCGTTTTCAAGTATAAAACATTTACTGGTCCAAAATAACAAAACATATTTACAAATTGTTTGCAACATATTTCCATAAAATACACAACAAGGCATGTAGACACCTGAACCTTGAACCATATATGATTCTTTCCCAACCCCAAAAAAAAGCACTTTCTGCAGCACTTTCTGCACCAAGTTCTGACTGTCTTTACTTGAACAAAAAGGCTTAAAACTGTTCCGCATGGTAATGTCTTAGGATACTATTAGTGTAGAAGAACTAAAACACACAAAGCACAGATTCCCAAAAAGATTCCACACAGATATGTACTGCTAGACTCAATTTCAATGCAAACTCTCCAATAGGTCAAAGGGAGGATGGTAACGGTCATGCCCAGATCTGTGAGATTATCAGTCGACTTTACAGTGGTTCATATTGATATATGGAAGAAAGAAAAAGGATGTTCTTTTTTGATCAAGCTACTACAATCCATGTTGCCGATTTTGGTCACAAGCCAGAGCCAAAAGAAACAACAACTAAAAAAACAATACAAGAACTTTGTAATTGGAAACCATAAGCCTGTACTTGGGTATCGTTACAGGCCAAGCAGTGCTTTAGCTTCTTCACTTTGTGCCATTAAGCTTTCGCTGGCATACTTTTGGAGCAGCTCCATCTTCTTTCTTCTTACCAAGGCTTCTTCAATCTGTGTTATAGCAAATCAATTGTTAGAATACAGGTTTCATATTCCGCTCAGATTACAGCAAAAGAGAAAATCAATTGTGGTTTTTTTTTTAAATACTGTGTCAAAGCCATTTACAGATTTAAAATAAAAAATAAAAAATGGAAAGAAGCACTGAATGCTTGACTGTAATACACACACCAAATGATTTAACTTAAATTCTCATTGGTAAATCCCAAATTATGGAATTTACTTTAAACTGTATACTAATTCTGTCTACAGTAATACTGTTTGTTGAAGGATAACATGCGGTTTTGTACCTCTTTCTGTGATGGCACAGGTACATGAGCAATAAACGTTTGTGCTCCATCCTCCCCTTCCTTTTGTTCTCTCATCTCATCATCAGACTGCAAATGAAAAAAAAAAACAATGTGAAATGTCACGTGTATTTATTATTATGTAAAACATCCAGCACACACGTACACAGTTAATATCCATGATTATTATAGTACAAAGCACAGTGATTTGTCTGGTATCCTTACTTCATCATCTTTAACAGCATATATGTATTCATCCTCTTCTTCCACTTCTTTTACTCCTCCACCTTCGGCTAAACGAGCCTCCTTTTCTGCTTTCCACTTCTCAATAGCCTCTGCAATTGCTAAGAAATAAAACAAACAGATTGTGGATAGATGTATACAATTTATATTATTGTGGGTGGCTTTAAATGTACCAGCCAAGATGGGTAACTGATGGAGCTGACAAGATCTAAAAAAGGTACAAATAAGTGTCACAAAGGGACAAAATATCATTCTACCAACATGAATGTTTGAGGATCATGAAACAAAAAATAAAAACACTTGATTAAAAAAAAACAACAACTTTTGGTATGAGGTCTCATCCCAGAAAGTGTGTTGTGGTAGGCGTCAGCAAAACATTAAGCAGCAGATCCTATAGGTTGTGAAGTAGAGCAACCATGGATGTTTGTCCAGTTCATCTTACAAATTCTTTGACTGGTCTGAGGGGCTTGTATTCCCTCAGACAGCATGAACTTTGTCAAATACCTGAGCAATTTCTGCAGCAATTTGGGACAGATTAACCCACTGAGAGAGGGCAAGGTCCGTGAAACACTGCAGTCAAAGGCCAATGAATGTCACATGGAAGTGCAGCTTAGTAAATCTCACTCACATTTGCACACCAAACCAAAGGTTGCACGTTAGCCATTTTGGGTTAATTATCTGAATAGCAAACACATGGCTGGGGATATGACTAGATGATTGACCATCAGTCTGTTAAATGTACACACAAAGACTCTTTTTATATCCACATCATTATGAGGACAACCTGAGGTCTTTACTGAAAACAGTGGGAAAAAAAAAAAAAAAAAAAAACAGCGTGTGGACTATAGTTAAGTGAAATCACATTTTAGCAGTAGTACAAATGTTTTGTGCCACTCGAAAAAGCGTCCTATCAGTAGACAGACAAACTAAGTTTGATCTTTATTTAACTGGTCATGTAGGACAAGTACAGTTCCAAATACAATAGAGACGACCACCACAATCCCAAATTAGGATGCCCAGTTTTCCAGGACATTGTAAAATGTCATTACCACAGTAATAATGAGTAAGAAATGAATAACAGATTTCCAAGCATAGAGTAAGAAACTCTTTTCTCCAAAACGTCCAGAAAAGTGTGGCTTCGACCTGACTATGAAATTAGAAATGCACCAACCGGCACACACATAGGTTGGGAGGATAAAGTAAACACCTCATTATACAGAACGAGTCCTTTTATTAGTGGTTGCCCAAGCCATCCTTTATGAAAGAAATGGAAGCCCAAAATATCAGAAACATTCATGGTACTCTAAAAGTTAAAGTATAAAAGCAATGTTACAGCCCATAGGTGTGTACCAGCCCACTGGTTTCATTATTATTACTGCGTTTTCTGGTTTTGTTTTCAACATCAATGACCCATACTACCTTCCAGTGCGGCAGATGCAGTACAGATGATAATGTGCTATGTTAGTACAAAAATATCTTTCATTGGGTGCCAAAGACGATGAAGGCATTGAGGTTTGGATCATAACCAAGAACAAAAACATGGGGTTTAAAAGTTAATTCAAAGTAATTTTAGAGGTTCTGATAACAATACACTAAAATGCTAAAAGTTTATGGACAACACTCCAGATGCCTCTCCAATTTGCTTTGACTGTTCTGGTAAGACTTTTCACTACAATTTGAATCTTGAATAGGAGATGTTGTCATTCAGCTCAATCAGTATTAGTGAGATCAGGCACTGACTTAAGATAAGGAGATCTAGGGTGGGTCAGTCACCATTCCAGTTCATCCGATGGGTGTTCAGTCATGTCACTGTGTAGAACAGTGAATCATAAAACACCATGTCTAAATCAAACAGTGTTTTGTGCAAATGGACATTATCATGCTGGACCAGTGTTTGAGTCACTTAGTTTACAAAAGACATTATAGATGACTGCGTTTCCAAAATTGGAGCAACATTTTAAAAAGGAACCATATATGGAGATGGTGAGGTGTCCACAAACTTTTGCCAATAAAGTGCAAGTTTAGGGTATATTCCTTACAGATCTAGTAAAAAAAACAAAAAAACAAATAAAGCGTTGAAGAGAATTGAGTATGTAACAGGTGTAAATGTTCCTCCAACAGATTATAGTATCCAATAGAGAACAAGACTAGATCTAAAAGGCGTGTTTTTGTGGAACATGCACTACCTTGTTTCTCGTATTCCTGTTCCAAGGGCACTAACACACCGTCATCCTCATCCCGGTATCCATAATATTCAGCATCAATGTCCTTCATCAGTTCACCCCTCGTTTTCCTGGGTGGTGCTACAGCTAGGAAGGAACAGATTCAAAGAAGCATCACATGACACTGAGCTTAATGAAAACAAACAAAGTTTTTGTTTCACTTACGTTCTTTCTCAAAAAGCTCTCTGACTCCAGGTAAATCTTTTGCGGCACCAAAATATTTGTAACCTCGGTTTCCTGGAACTTCTTTGCCCTCATGGTCTAGCATCCTTGGTCCAATTCGCTAAAATGCATACATATAATATTAGTAAGTATATTTGTAACTATACACTTAAAGCTAAAACATAGGAAAAATAACTTTTTTTAAAGTAATTATTAAAAATCCCTGTGTATGTGCAGTAAAATTCAATATACGGTGCTGTGATTGGTTTTTTTTTTTTACATGTTTCCTCACAACCCTCCAGCTGCTCCCGTTAGGGGTCACCACAGCGTATCACTCCTCTCCACACTACCCTGTCCTCTACATCTGCCTCTTTCACCCCATGTCTTCCTTCACCAGATCCATAAACCTCCTCCTTGGTTTTCCTCTTTTCCTCCTGCCTGGCACCTCCATCCTCTGCATTCTCCTATCAATATACTGCATGTCCCTCCTCTGCACATGTCCAAACCATCTCAACCTAACCTCACTCACCTTGTCCCCAAAACATCAAACTCTGCCACCTCCAGCTCTTCCTCCTGTCTTTTTGACAACACACTGTCTCTAAACTGTACAACATTACAGCCTTATAAACTTTCCCTTTCACGCTTCTAGAAATCAAAAATCCCTCCTGCCACTCCTCCCTGCCTAAACTTTTTTTCAGTTGTCTAACGCACTCTCCAATACTTTGCACTGTTGAGCCTAGGTTCTTAAACTCTTCCACTTTCACACACCTTCACTACACCTTCCCTCTCATTCACACACGTTTGACAGACTTAAATGTCTCAGATCGCCAAACCGAATTTAATAAATTGATGCTTTTTCTTAAATACATTAAAATCACCAACTAAAACAGCATTTTGCTTATCCTTTGGTTTCTTTCTCTAATATTTAAGTCTGTTTGATGATCTGACCATTAGCAAGAGGTTTTTCACAGCATTGTATTTGTTCATGTTGGGTAAATTTCAAACATTTACCGCATAATCAGGGCCACGCAGTTCTTTGATTCGAACCTCCCAGTGGCCCTTCTCACGAAGAAGCTTGTTGATTTCATCGTTTAAGTCACGGATTTTAAACTCCCCTAATCCAGCTGAATCAGAAACAAAAAGAAACATTATATGGTGTTTTATGTAATAGTCAGCATTAACAATATAGTTTAAAATAAGTGACGCACTGATCACCACAGAACAGGCCTTTTAATTTAGTTTTACAAAAAATTTAATTGTAATAAAAATATAAGCTGATTTGGCTGCTATTGTGTCTGTGATGCATGATAGATTTGATATAGATACCATTCTGTATTTGTGCAACCTTCTTTGAGATTTCACTGATAATCTAAAAGTGAAAACAAACAATAGTAAAAATGGTCATTTAAAAAAATTTGTATTTTTATTGCAGTCTCTAAGTTCCACTGAAAGAATAATGTAACGCTACAACATACAAAAACATTCTAGACAAGTATTATCATACTTGTAGCAACAGTTTGGAGAGGAACCACATACAAATCTGATGGTCAGGTGATCGGAATAAGCAGGTTAGAAGATAAATAAATAGATAAATAAATATAAACAGTATATCTAGAAAATGGAGCTAAAATTCTCTGCATCTAACCTGTCTACCGTTACATGTCCATGCATAAAATTCATTTCCTTCACCTGTCTTCGCCATTTCTCAGCTTTTGGCAGCTCGTTGCATTCTGAAGCAAGATATGGTCGTCTCTCCTTTAACAAACAACACGGGGGGTTGAGAGAGAGACAGACCGGTAATTCATAAAGCAATATACGGCATTCCTTAAATTCTAACATTTTAACAAGTTAGACAATTATAAAAAAGCTCTGGGTAATAATGATCTTACCTTCACTTTTCCTTCTTCTAGTTGGGCTTGTCGAAACCTGGCCAAGGCCGTCCTGCAGAAAATAAAATAAAGGAGGTTTCCAAAAGTGCTCACTGCTAAAGGAACATTTATGTATGCATGCAAATTGATGGGTAGGGGTTTGGGGATTGTAGGTTAGGGGATTAACAGTGTTAAAAACATTAAACCTATGGAGAGTCATCTGTGTGTGTAAGTGTGTATGTGTGTGTAAAAGAAAGAAAGAAAGACAGCCATTTTGTTTTGTCACATACAGGATTATAGAGTACAACATACAGTGAAATGTTTTTCTTCGCATATCCCATCTTAGTAAGCTGGGGTCAGAGCACAGGGTCAGCTATTGTACAGCGCCCCTGGAGTTGGAGGGGTTATGGGTCTTGCTCAGCACCAAACAGTGCTTGAACCCAGGTCTTCCGATCAACAACCATTGAGCCACCACTGCCCCCAAGTGAGTGAGTGAGTGAGTGAGTGAGCGCGAGCGTGTGTGTGTGTGTGTGTGTGTGTGTGTGTGTGTGTGTGTGTGTGTAAAACACTACTTAAGTTAATACTTACATGGCCTTTTCTGCGTTTCGTGCCTGTTTTGTGAAACATATTATGATTATTACACGACTACAATATGCTAACTAGCTCGTTAGCTTAAGCGTGAAAAAAGTTTCAAATATTTAAAGCTGGTGAAATACGAGCACCCAAACAGTCCGTATCAATTATTAAAGGGTAGAATGTAGACATAATGAAGTTAAATTTATATTAGATATATTTATCAGTAGTATATTTAACGCATGCTTACCATGGCTGGTTTTCGAAGCAGTAACTCTAACGTAGGAGCTCGCCGACGCACACGTATGACGCAAATACAACAGTTTACTTGGCTCAATAATATGACGCAACGAGTAGCCGTTAACTTCCAAAAAAATGTTTGGTTTATTTTCATTCATTCATTCATCTTCTTACCCGCTTATTCCCGAATCCGGGGTCACGGGGGTCTGCTGCGCCTATCCCA
>JAOTRA010103244.1:0-10997 GCA_026260255.1 Pseudolaguvia tuberculata
TATATATATGTATATGTGTGCGCACACCCATAACGTCCACTAAATCCTCGTATTCCAACTAACACTTTGAATTGCACATTGGTATTTAATAGTTGTAGCATTGGTATTGGTAGCACATTGTCAACATCTTGATAGTCTTTTTGCACAATTTCATTCTTTCTCTGCCAAATTTGCACATCATTCAAATGTAACACAAACTTGCACATTTATTTATTTACCTTTTTTTTTCTTTTTAAATTATTTTGTATCAATCGGCAAAGTAAGAATTTAATTGCACAGGGAAACACAGTTTCCTTTACTGTACACATGACAAACACTTTAAACACTTGGGTCATGGTAAAATTTGTCAAGCTGACAAATGGTCCATGGTGATAAATGTAGCAAATGTGGTGGTGCTGGTGATAGAGTTTAATTTTAATTGTGTTGCATGAACTAAACTTTCCACTGGAGGGCGTCACCGAGCTCTACCTACGACAAGAAGTCAGTTGAGAAGGAGTCTCGGATTCTCTATTTATCTGCACCAAAGCACAGATCAATCATATAGTGCAGAACAGGACAAAGATGGAGAGATATAGACACACACACACACACACACACACACACACACACAGATAGATTATTCCTGCTAGACTAATAGACATGAAGTAGAGGTAGAGAAAGGAAAATCATGGACCATGGGGGGGGGGGTGTATATAGACAAGGTAGCAGCAGAGGACCTATAGAGAGAAGAGCAGCTCTCTGCATGAGATGGAGGTAAAGTAAGGAGATGGAAAAAGATATATATATATATATAAAAACAATTTTTTAACCTGCATTGCAGTGCCAGACTGTCAAGCCAATGAAAACACAAGGTAGGGAAAGAATGGGGTGGGATTTAAGGGCTGACGACAGCAGAGCATGGCGCGCGCACACACGCACACACTCAGAAAATGTGATTATTAAAGTGAGAGAGCGGGAGGAAGATGTTTGCAAGTGTGTGACAGTAAAGCGTGGGAGAGAGTGAGTGAGTGAGAGAGCGAGAGAGAGAGAGCGAGAGCGCGCGTGTGTCTGTGTGTGTTAAATCTTTGTTGGAATATCTCAGTGTGCTGAGCGCACAAGCTGCAGCCTCTGGTTCATGGCTTTGGCTCTCACCTGCGAGCCTTGGCCACCACATCCGTTTCTAATGGGTATTCGAGCATCCTGTAGGTAAGGGAGAGTCTCCGTTTCTGTATATCATTTTTTTCTTTCTGAACCCGTTCTGGATTTTTATTGAGATGCTGATGATGCACGAGAGGTGGTTGTTGTAATAATATATGAAGAATGCATGGGATAGCAAACACTCCCAACAGTCCTGACCTTTTGATCCTAATCATTTTCTTGTAATGTAAATAAAGTAACATGTGAGTAAAGCATTACTACTGTACGTTCTTACTTTCCAGTTTAAAGAACTGTAACGTCTGTGCTGGTCCGGACGCAGCAGGTGGATGGGGTTCCTGCTGCTCTTCTAGTATCATTCCATCCATCCATTTAAATTTTATCCATAGAACTTTTTATTTTATTTATTTATTTACTTTGTTTTCTTGTTATCATTTGACTTAGTCTGCAATATGTCAGTACATGGCAATGTGGTGGTTTCCAGAGGTTTCCAGAGCAAGTTATCACCTTGAAAATGTATTTATTTATCACAAGCTGCATTTCCTTTAAAGCTCTAGTTGTCTCTGCTGCATTGCAGTACGAATGAAATACAAAGTTTTTCAGTAATTCGATTGGCTGTTTTTGGTCCAAGGAGTAGGTGTGTGTGTGTTTGTATGTGTGTGTGTGTGTGTTTGAGGCAGACGGCATGTAGGAATCTGAGCATTTTGCAGCGCACATGTGGGCTAGGGAAGTTACAAAAGCCAGAACTTTACAATAAGCTTGATTTTTAACTCTGTCCTTACCGGCTGTTGTTCTCGCCTGCTTTACATATAAATACGAGGTTTGGTCTGGCTGAGGATTCTGAAGATGGCAAACGGATAATCAAATTGTTTACTTATTATTCATTCATTCATTCATCTTCTTGCCCGCTTATTCCCGAATTTGTGGTCATGGGGGTCTGCTGCGCCTATCCCAGCACACATAGGGTGAGAGGTAGGGGTACACCCTGGACAGGTTGCCAGTCCATCTCAGGGCAACACATAGACAAACAACCATTCACACACAGATTCACTCCTATGGACAATTTACAATCACCAATCCACCTCATCTACATGTTTTTGGACTGTGGGAGGAAACTGGAGTACCCGGAGAAAACCCACGCAACCGCTGGGAGAACATGCAAACTCTGCACAAAAATATCCCCGGCCCAGGATTCGAACCCGGGACCTTCTCGACCGTGCCATTCACCGTGCCGCCCTTTACTTAGTATTATTATTTATTTTATTTTATTCCCCTTTTAAAATCTCCTGCTGATTTTATAGCACATCACTTGATCATTTATTTCTTTACTAATCTTTTAGCTTAATCAATGTTGTGTAGGGGCAAGGGTCACACTATGCAATACATATCAGTCACATGACATGGGTCAGAGTGCAATATATCGCAATACAATACTTATTGCGATACCATAAAAAAATGCATAAAAATCTTGTACTACATGAATGAAGATGAAATATCAACGTAAATGTACATCACTTTACAATGTTATTTAAGATGTGCAACGATACTAGAAGTTAGAATTCCAATTCCGATATCGTAAAAAATATTACAATTTTTTTATTATAAAGTTTAAAGATTAAAAAAATAAAATCTGTATAATTGTTACGGTAGTGAGACCAGCAATGTTGTACGGTTTAGAGACAGTGGCATTGTCAAAAAGACAGGAGGAGGAGCTGGAGGAAAGACAGGAGGAGGAGATGGAGGAAAGACAGGAGGAGGAGCTGTAGGAAAGAGAGGAAGAGGTGCTAAAGGAAAGAGAGGAAGAGGTGGAGGAGTTGAAGATTTTCATTGGGATTGACGAGGATGGACAGGATTAGAAATGAGTTGATTAGAGGGACGGCAGCACATGTAGGATGTTTTGGAGATAAGGTGAGGGACACTAGGTTGAGATGGTTTGGACATGTGCAGAGGAGGAACATGCAGTATATTGGTAGGAGAATGCTGAAGATGGAGGTGGTGGGTAGGAGGAAAAGAGGAAGACCAAAGAGGAGGTTTATGGATGTGATAAGGGAAGATATGCAGGTAGTTGGGGTGAAAGAGGCAGATGTAGAGGACAGGGTAGTGTGGAGAAGAGTAATCCGCTGTGGCGACCCCTAATGGGAGCAGCCGAAAGGAGAATAAGATATCTATATGCTTGTACTTTATTTATAAGGTCATGATTTATTTCCTTAAAACTAATGTCTGACTTTGGAAACTCCATGCAGAATATTTATAGTTGGACACACTATCCAAAATCTTTGCATGCCGTTCTTAGAATCGGATTTATTGCCAGGTATGTTTGCACATACTAGGAATTTGTTTTGATGACAGAGAGTACAGTAAACAGAAGAAAGGAAAAAAAAATGATTTATAAATATAAATGTTTTATTTCAAACAATGGCATTTTTTTGCTAAGTAACTATGCCAGTCATTAGTAAAAATCCTTATTTGAGGACTAAAGGTTTAGAGGACAGAGCAGAAATAAGATTTATCCTAAGATTAGGATGTACTCAAACCCCCACCATCCACCCACACACACCTACACCACCACCAGCACCTTCATCATGGCCAGACTGAACTAAGAGCTGCCAATTATTTGCCACATATAACTATCATTACTAAGCAACAAGGTTATACCGCAATTTCGGCAAGCTGCTATTTATTGCAGACGGACGAAGGCTCGTCTTATTTAATAGAGAAGAAAAAAAAGGAAGGGGTTTTTTTTAAATTAAAGAAACATCTTAAAGTTGCTTGAGAAAAGGTGACGTACGGGACTGTTTCAGTGACATAAACGCACTAATGGGAATGTCGTTGTAAATGGCAAGTTATGCAAGATGTTGATTTCCATACTGTATGTAGGAGTGAGTCAGAGATTCAACCTAATAAAATGCAAGGAATTTAGGCAAAGCACAGCAGTGTCTGTTGTCCAAACAGTAAAAAACAAAAACGCCCACCGTGCCTTTTCCAGACACTATTGCCGTCAGAGCAGAGGCCAAACTATCGTTACAACGCTGAAATCTTTTTTTTTTTTTTTTTTTCCCCCCACCAACACGGTTAAACGTCTGCTTGGTTCTTTGCCAAAGCATCTGATAGCGTATTAGTATTTATTGTATAGAGAGCTGAGATTTTGGTTGAGGAAGATGAGATGTAGAACGTTTCATCACTACAGAGATTTAACCTTGGTTGCTGTGTTCAACTCCATGACTTCTAAGATTAGTGTTGGCTCCTTAAATAACCACAAATGACAACACATCTGTCCTATCCATTTCTTCCAGATGTTTTATTACAAGCGTGATAGTTTTAATTAGCTGCAGTTATGTCTTTGTTTGAATGTACAATTTTGTTCAAAAACTTATGACATCCCATAGACAACAAATATTTATTTGAATTTGGAAAGATGTACCAGTAATTTTTTTGGTGCAGGTTACAGTTAGCTTGTTTTGCTGCCAACCAAGTGACACATGGTCATCACACAGAATATACTGTAGTTATCTTTACTGGAACCAACATGCCCAATCCAGCATGGCAATGTACCTGTGCACAAAGTGTGAGATCCATGAGTACACAGTTTGTCAAGATTGAAGTGTGTGTCTGGACCTTGACATCAAATGATTTCTAGAAGAAGAAACAACATGCTAGAAGTGTGTGTGTGTGTGTGTGTGTGTGCGAGTTCGTGTGCGCGAGTGTGTGCGCGAGTAGAACCTCAACAGAAATATTTGTATTAGATGGATAAATAGGTAGGTAGGTATGTAAATGGCTAGGTGGATAGATGGATGGAAGGGCAGTAGTGGAACACACCTTTAATGTAAAATGTTTCTAAACAATATAAATGTATCATCTACTGTGATGTATGTGTAAATTTGAGCTGGTTCATTTGGCGGTTACCGTATGCCGCAGTTCAGTGCAAATCTGAGGTTTTCCTTCACCTGCTGGCAATTTCACTATTTAGTTTTTATTTTTTAACTTTAGACACTTTTGGAAACCTGTGATTCGCTGTATTAGGTGATTTGAAGGTTTTCTCTTAAACGATTTGCGGCAGGAAAAAAAATGCAGGTTTGGGAATGTTTGGCTTTACAATGAAAACTAAGATGTGCTGCTTGAGAAAGATGTGTACCAAGGTGTGTATTAACCCCCCCCCCCCCCACCATCGAACATTTGGAGCACCAGGTAGCCATGCTAAGGGTCCGGGACACCAGTCTGCTGCTGCTGCAGCTTTCAACCTTTCCAACCTACTGTTTCATCTGTGTGACTAACACTACATCCGTTTCGAGCTGCAGAACTTTTCTTTCATCCACTGCTTAAAATTAACGACGATTCTTTTATTTACTTTTGGTTCAATATTGGTTCCATCTTTTTAGACATTTTTTTAATGTCGTGATAATGTTTTTATTTTCTATTATAAAGTATAAAATTAAACAAATTTTGGTTATATTCATTCATTCAACTTGTTACCCGCTTATTCCCTAATTCGGGGTCACAAGGATCTGCTGGAGACTGGACATGTTGCCAGTCCATTGCAGGCCTCACAGACTTAACAACCACACACACCCACACACATTCACTCCTATGGGCAATTTCGAATCACCAATCAACGTACTGTACATGTTTTTGGACTGTGGGAGGAAACCGGATTACCCAGAGGAAACCCACACAAGCGTGAGGAGAACTTTAAGCAAACATTGCAGCCGAATAGAAAAGATCTGCTCCAGTACAGATACCTACAGCTTCAGTATTATTTGTGTACTGATGAGTATTCTCTCCCGCCCCCCTCACCAGACCTGATCCCCATACGCGGGGAGCAGCGCAGCCCGATACGACTCTGCAGGAGCAAGAGGAGGAGATTTTGGGTTCTGATGATGAAGAGCAGGAGGATCCTAATGACTACTGCAAGGGTAAGATGAGAAACGTGTTGTGTGTACATGCTAAATATGTTATAGATGGGGAAGACAATCGGTGTATATAAAAAACAAAAAAAAGCAAGCATGGATGCCGAACTGTGTGCTACACTGTATTGCCAAAAGTTTGTGGACAGTTCACTACTCGATCGGATCAGACGTCTTGCACCACAGACCTTCGAGTGGCATTCAAGTCTTACTAGTAGAGTGGAGCTTAATCTAACAGTCGGATAGGGAGAAAATCTGAGATAAAGTTTAGATAATTTAAATAACATATTTGTGTGGGGCGGGGTCAGTTGTTCACAAACTTTTGGCAATAAGGTGGATCAGGGTGGAGCAGAAACTGGATAGATGGGATGGGATACAAGTCTCAACTAATGAATGGTGGGAAAGCTTGCTTTGTTGAATACGAGGAGGTGAAGGTACTTTTTCTAGGTTTGCCATGGATCAGATGTGTGTTTGCTACTGTAAAGATGGAAGGAGGGACTCTTACAAGGATAGATTGGTAACTCTGCTAAATAGATTGCTGATTAAGTACTTGGGTAGAAGAATGGAGACGTACCTGGGAGAAAAATAAAATAATGGCTTTATACTTGATTTGAACAGAAAGATGGATAGATTGAATCCTGAGTATATGGCAGCAGATTTGTTTCATCCTTTTAATTCCTTTTTTTTTTTTTTTAGGTGGTTATCACCATGTGAAGATTGGTGACCTGTTTAACAGCCGGTACCATGTGATCCGCAAGCTGGGCTGGGGACATTTCTCCACTGTCTGGTTGGCATGGGATATCCAGTAAGTTAGAATACTTTTTCTGCAGATGTAACACAATATTTGGTATTAGTTAAGGTGTTGGATGGTGGGTTCTTTTTCTACCACCACCAAGCGATCAATGCTGGTGCCTTAGAGAGTCTACCAGATGCCAGATTATTTGTGTCTTGAAGACTGGATGTTTTTGTGTGCGTTTGTTGTAGGGGAAAGCGCTTTGTGGCTATGAAGGTAGTAAAAAGCGCAGAACATTACACTGAAACAGCCTTAGATGAGATCAAACTCCTGCGGGCGGTAAGCAACCACCGTCCTCACTGCTACTATGGTGACCGCCGCCAACTACTTTGCATCAGCCTCTTTCTTAAATATTAACTAATGTTTACATTACTTAATATCTTTATATTAGGTGCGAACTTCGGACCCAAACGATCCCAGCGGAGAGAAAGTAGTGCAGCTGCTGGACGATTTTAAGGTTTCAGGTGTTAATGGCACTCGTATCCTTTTAGCTGATGCTTGAACGTACTTGAGCTGTAGTTGAGTGCATTGTTGATCTGCAACAATTGATGAAACCTTGCAAATTACCCGGTTCAAAGTACTGGTCTTTAATAGGTGCTTGGCTCACAGCCTTTTTTTTTTTTTTAAATCAGGTGCTTCTGTTGTTTATTCTCTCTCCTTGACTTTGATTGCCCACCAGATGTGTGCATGGTTTTTGAGGTTCTTGGTCACCACTTGCTCAAGTGGATCATCAAATCCAACTACCAGGGTTTGCCATTACCCTGTGTTAAAAGCATCATCCGGCAGGTAAATTATGCACCTCTCTCATCAGTAATCGAGCGAGATCATCTCATCAAATCCTTTTAATAATACATTTATTCACTGCATAATTATTTGTTCATTAATGCTATTAAATGAACGTCCTTTTTAAGAAAACTGTGCCAGATTAGTTAGAATGTCATTAATCTTTAGCATGCATCCTATGTTTCCCAGTGAGTTCCTTGTGCACATGTATAAAAATCTGAAGCAGTCACATATTAGAATGCTTATGGTAATATATAGTAGGCGTGGTCCTGCTGCTTTACGATGTTAAAACCATCTGCTACAGTCAAACCTGAACATTCATGGCTGCTCTGTTCAAATGAACTACCAACTCTTTACTTTAGGTTCTACAGGGTCTGGACTATCTACACACAAAATGCAAAATCATCCACACAGATATAAAACCTGAGAACATCTTAATGACCGTTGACGAGTCGTATATCAGGAAGCTGGCGGCCGAGGCCACCGAGTGGCAGAAATCTGGAGCTCCTCCACCATCCGGCTCGGCAGGTGAGAGCAGCATGATGGATAACGTGTCCCGGCTAAACCAAGAAGCACTTTGAGGCTATTGAATCGATGAAGTTCATATCAAAGCTTAACCAAGACATAATTATTGGATGCTAGTCCATCACAGGGCCACACATAGACAAACAACCACTCACACACACACACACACACACACTCCTATGGACAATTTTGAATCACCAATCCACCTAATGTACAAGTTTTTTCGACTGTGGGAAGAAACCGCAAAGAGAGAAAATGCACAGAAAAAGGAATCGAACCTGGGACCTTTTTGTCGTGAGGCAACCATGCTAACCATCATTCCATCGCGCTGCCCAAGCTGCACTAGACTGTCATTATATGGTGCTGTAGGTTTTGCGTTTGGCAAAATTATTCTTTGTCCTGGATTCAGGGTGTTTGTGTCAGCATCACATTTTAATACATGTTATTTCTCCTTTTTTGCAGTTAGCACAGCTCCAGCCCCGAAGCAGGTACTGTTCTCCTTTCTTAACAAAATTTTAAAAAAGGTTCTTCTATGTTCCTGATGGGCTAAAATTTATTTCTATTAGATGGCGAAAATGTCTAAAAACAAAAAGAAGAAGCTGAAAAAGAAACAGAAGCGCCAAGCTGAGCTGCTGGAGAAACGCATCCTAGACATCGAAGGACTCGAGAGAGCAAACGAAGGAGGCGAGGATGAGGAGGACGAGGAAACAGAAACCCCTGACACAACTTTATTAGTAGCCAACAGTCAAACCCTGCAGGAAATCACAGCCGAGCACACCCTGGGTGAGAGTGAAGGAGGAAAGAGAAAAAGAGAGACAGATGGCAGGCGTATTATTGTATACTGGTAATCAAATCTCTGGGGTTTTAATGATAGAAACGTATAATCTAGTCAACAAATACACTATGTTGAGCTGAATCGGAAACAACCTCGGGTCTAGGTCTATTCAATTTCAGTAGCTGCTGTGACTCACACCTGCCTCTGAGTAAGAGGATGACTCACTCCATACTGCTCATAACCCCTATCCGTGACGCCATGTTTTCCAGTTTAAGTAAAGGGCATTTTTAAAGACTGAACCTGGTATCAGTCTTTACAATTCTTACTTCCTCTTACTTTTTCTCTCATCCAGATGGAGTTCCTGAAACCTGGACTAAGCCCAACGAATGCCTGTTGGATGGAAACTTAACCAGCCAGAAGTCTGAGGAAGATAAGCCTACCCAAGTGCAGCAAAAGGAGAATGATGAAACACCTATCGTCAACCCATACGGCACCGTCACAGAAGAGACTGAGACCCAACCTATAAACCCTTACCCGGTGTGCAATGGAACGGCAATCAGTGAGCCCGTCTGTCCTGACGGTAATGGACCTTTGCTTTGTGAGGTGTTTGAGTCACAGGAGATACAGGAGACACTGGATATTAAGAAGCTGGACGCCTCTAAAGGAGTTAACGATTGGGAGATTGAGTCAAGATCCAAGAAAGAGGCAAAACCCAGCGCACACACAGACCAAGGCCTTGAGGAGGACGGTCAGTAAGAAGAAAGACAAAGTTCAAAAGCTGCACCATTTTTTGTTTCTAGTTTGTGGTGTGTGTTTGATTGCCTTTGCTGCTCACTGAACCCTAAACCAACATTTATATGTGTAGTGTACACCAGGGGAGGTTCGGCTTATCTGTAGGTTTGGGTTCTATTCGAACACAAGGAACACTGCAAGTCACTCTGGATTGGTTTGTCTGCTAAGTAATGTTGTGTAAATTTGATTGGTGTCTATGCATGACCAATTGATCATCTAGTTTCTCCAGGATCAATATCCAGTTTTCGTCCAAGTGAGAGTTTAACCTCTCTCTTCTTACTCAAAGGACTATAGATCCAACGTACCCCCAGGCCCCATCCCCACCCGTCATACTCAACGTTCACAAAGCTTTTTTTTTTTTTTTTCCCCTCCGTTAGCAGGAGACTTGAAATGTCTGTTTTGTTTTTTTTGTTAAATACAACACCACGGCACTTGCACTGTCAACCTCCATTCTATCGATCAATATAATTGATCTGGCTTAGAATGCCTTATCCGCACCAGGCTCGCTGATTAAAATGCTACACCAGCGAACATATCCACTTCAGTCTTGCTTAGTGATATATCGGTCACATGAAGCTGGTTCTCAGGTTCTCATTGTCTCTTCCTCCTGTCCTGTCATTTTGCAGCTAAGTTCGCTGCTGGGAATCTATTGGTGAACCCGCTGGAACCGGTGAACGCTGACAAAATCCAAGTGAAAATCGCTGACCTGGGCAACGCCTGCTGGGTTGTGAGTAGAAGAACCATTACTCCATAAATCTCCCTCTTGATGACAATCATGGTAATCAAATTGTATATAATTAAATTTGATTAAAGTGCCTCTAAAGTTTGTCTCATTTTCTTTTCAGCACAAACACTTCACTGACGATATTCAGACTCGACAGTATCGTTCTCTGGAAGTTCTAATCGGTGCAGGTTATAGCACACCAGCAGACATTTGGAGCACAGCATGCATGGTGGGTGCTCATCAAACATACACATCATCACATATCCAGCGTTTCCTATTGGGAAAATTCTTTAGAGTTTAAAGATTTACTTTAAAGTCACTTCATTTTTAATAACTTTTTATTTGTTAGTTATTGTTGTGCTATTAGGGGCGGCGCAGTGGCGTAGTGGATAGCACAGTCGCCTCACAACAAGAAGGTCCCGGGTTTGAATCCCAGGCTGGAACATTTCTGTGCGGAGTTTGCATGTTCTCCCCGCGCTTGCGTGGGTTTTTTCCGGGTGCTCCGGTTTCCTCCCACAGTCCAAAAACATGCAGATTAGGTGAATTGGTGATTGTAAATTGTCCATAGGA
>JAOTRA010103265.1:0-10996 GCA_026260255.1 Pseudolaguvia tuberculata
GTGTGTGTGTGTGTGTGTGTGTGTGTGTGTGTGTGTGTGTGTGTGTGTGTGTGTGTGTGTGTGTGTGGCCCTGTGACAGACTGTCAACCAGTCCATTACTGTTTATTTTGGATTATTAGAATCAATACAGAGGGTGTACCCCTGCCTTTCACCGTATGTGTCCTGGGATAGGGTAGAAAATAAGCGGAACAAAGCATCTTGGGTAACCCAGGCTAGTCTGTATTATTGTCCTAACACCATTTGGAAATCTTACAATGGAACAATGATCCCTGATGATGACCTTCTATCATTTCCTGCTGCCATATTTAGAATTTTAGTGTGTTGGGATGTGAAGAATTATAATTCATGTGTCTCTGCATTAATTAGTTCTGCCAGACCTTTTTCCACATATTCATTATAATAGAAAATGAAGACAAAAGAACTAGGACATTTGTCCATGTTTTTAAAACATTTTATCTTTCCTATGCTCTTGGAAGACTTTGTTGTTTAGAAAAGTTGATTTTGCATTCAACCCTAAAAATTATTTTGTATTTGACTTTAGGTTGTTATGTTGGGTGAGATGGTAATGATATAGAATGTATTCCAGTTCAGCCTTTCCCCAATGGGGCAACTTGGTGGTGCTGGGAATCAAACCTCATTTTCCAATTTGCAGTCTACTTTTAACCAATGAGCTTCCAACTTTTTTCAGAAAAGATATAATCATTGAAGTGTACATAGGATGTCCACCTACGTTTGGCCCTATGCTGAATGTAGCTTTGACAAAGACATTGAGATATTCTACACTGCTCGAAAACTTTACATTAGGGCAAATCCAGTGGGGCAAAAATGACCACAAACAGTAAATGAGAGGGAAAAGGAAATAAAAATCAAAATGGGCAGCGCGGTGGCGTAGTGTTTAGCACAGTCGCCTCACAACAAGACTTTCCTGGGTTCGATTCCCGGACCAGGGTGTTTCAGTGCGGAGTTTGCATGTTCTCTCAGCGCTTGCGTGGGTTTCCTCCGGGTTTCCTCTCACAGTTCAAAAACATGCAGATTTGGTTAATTGGTGATTCTAAATTGTCCATAGGAGTGAATGGATGTTTGTCTATGTGTTGCCCTGAGATGGACTGGTGACCGGTCCAGGGTGTACCCCCGCCTCTCACACTATTTGAGCTGGGATAGGCACCAGCAGACAACTGCTGATTGTGTTTTTTTTTTCAAAATCAACAATGTCATTAATAAAATTGCAAATTGGATTGTTCACATTTTTAAAATCTAGGATTTCTAAAGCATAGTTTTAACCTAAACTAAGGATAAATAACAGATTCCATTTAGTCATTCATCTTGTATCCTCATTTAGGGTCACAGGGGCCTGCTGGAGCCTTTTCCAGCACACATAGGTCAAAAGGCAGGGGACAAGTCACCTGTCCAACACACATAAACTTACACACACTTACTTCTATGGGCACTAATCACTAATCAACTGTGGACTGTGGAAGGAAACCGGAGTACCTGGAATAAACCCAAAAAATTGTTGTATAGTACAATACAATAATAGACCTATGCAAAAAAATCATCTGGTATCTCTTCCCAACAGTTTATGAATAATGACGGGGTGGCATAGTGGGTAGCCTCACAACAAGAAGGCCCAGGGTTCGAATCCTGGGCCGTGGATCTTTCTATTTAAAATCGTATTTCCAGAATTGATGTTAAATTAAAGGGTGGTGTTATGGCGTAGTGGTTGGAACAGTTGTCTCACAACAAGAAGCTCCCGGGTTCGATTCCAGTGCCGGGGATCTTTCTGCGCAGAATGTGTGTGTCAGTGGTTGTTTGTCTATGTGTGCCCTACAATGGACTGGCAACCTGTCCAGGGTGTACCCCTGCCTCTTGCCCTATGTGTGATAGGATAGACTCTAGTGGACCCCCTGACCTTGAATTAGGGAATAAGGGGTTTAGAAGATGAATGAATGATGAATGAATGATGAATGAATGATGAATGAATGATGAATGAATGAAAATTATTCGATTTGCTGAAATACACTAAAAGTTATGGTCAAATTACAAGTGAAAATCGGCCTCTGCTGGATGAAAACGTCCCAACAGTGCATAAAGCATAAATCACTGTTTTATGTTCGTTCAACATGATTACACACCTGTCATTTGTCTTTACCTTGCACACCATTAAGGGCAATTATTGTCCATTTTGTTGAAATAAAATGAAAGGAAGGGGGTTGATACCTTCGTGCACAAGAATAACCTTAGAAACATGTGCATGTAAAAACCCTTGAGCAAGATGGATAACTGTAACCCAGAAGAAACCTCAAAGCGGTGATTGGAAACAACTCCCGAATAAGTCGTTCGCTATGGTGGTTTGCTTGAGGACGATTCTGCCCCGCTGCTTCTCCCTCTCTAACCTGCCCCTCCTTTCTACAGCCTCTTTCTCTTACTTATTATGAGCTATTGTATTTAACTATACATCATTTCAACATATTATGTTGTTTTGCAAATACTAAAATGCTAAAGGTCATTGTCAGTTAACGTTCATTTTCACACACCCCGCACACACACACACACACACACACACACACCCTCAACCCACCCCATTGCGTTTAAATCTAAAATGGATTTTATGATGTTAGTAAATGAGTTTGAATTGAATAGAATGGGATTGAATTATGTTGAATTGAGAGAAAAGAAGCCAGGAGATTGGATTTTTCTTCCCACTGTGCAGAGAATTGAGCAGCTGAGAGAAATATTAACCTCTGCGCACACACACACACACACACATGCACACACATACACACACGAACATACACAGACATACACAGTTTGTATATCATCATCGATATGACCTTCACTGTGATTCACATACAAGTCAGACCTTGACCAGGAACTTTCACACACACATACATACTATACTTCTAAAGGCCATCTCTTTTCATAATATTCTTTTTTTCAGCTACATAATATCCATGATATTCAATTATAAACTGATAATCCAAACTTAATATTTTGGTAGGAAATGTTTTGGGGGTTTTTTTTAATATGCTTTTTTTGTGTTTTCTCTTGGTGATATGCCAAACGTCCTCATAAGTCAAAATTGTCATATTGCTATCCCTCTGGGAAATATATTTCTCAGCAGGAAATGAAAATATATATGAAAACATACACACACACACACACACACACACACACACATACATACATGCATACATACATACATGAATACACACACACGGATCATTAACTTGGGAATTATTTAATAATGTGTAGTGTATATCATAGTGTAATGATATTCCCTTAGCATCATTTCAC
Organism: Pseudolaguvia tuberculata; assembly: GCA_026260255.1. Lineage (NCBI taxonomy): Eukaryota > Metazoa > Chordata > Actinopteri > Siluriformes > Sisoridae > Pseudolaguvia > Pseudolaguvia tuberculata. Next base: position 3,295 of record JAOTRA010103265.1, read on the forward strand.
AATACTCCTAACACACACACACACACACTGACACACACACACACACACAGTGGCTATAATCCCCCAAGTTTCTGACGCTAACTGTAATGATGTTATGTTATTTGATGGAGCGAGACACAGGAGGAGCTCACAACAGGGCTAAGGGGCATTTAAGTCCTCAGAATAGCAATGAGGACATCAAACACTTAGAGCACAAGGCTGTGAATCGATGGAGAATCCAAACTGATAGGGTGTAGTTGTGGAGGCTCTTCACTGACTTTGAAATATAGCCCACAGCAGGGTTCAGAAAACTTACAAACAGGGTCCAAAGAACAGGTCAAAGTTATGCTAAATATAAATACACAGTGTTTGTTATTTAAAGTTTCTGACTAAAATTCCGAAAAATTCCATGTCTTTTGAGATGAGTGTAACGAAGATGTTAATGATAACATTGACTTTCGACAGAATCTAATATTTGCTTTTAGAAAGTCAATTAATTTGTCACATACATGATTATACACCGAACAACATACAGTGAAATGTATGTTCTTCGCATATCCCTGCTTAGTAAGTGGGTGGTCCGAGTGCAGGTTCAGCTATTGTACAGCACCCCTAGAGAAGGAAGGGTTAAGGGTCTTGCATATGGTTTTCCATGGCGGTGGTGGGGCTTGAACACAGGTCTTACTGGTCTCCTGATCAACAACTCGGCACCTTAACCATTTGAACCACCATTGCCACCGCTGCCCATATATAGTCAGACACGGTCATGGAGGGCTGGTGTCATGCAGATATAGATAAACCCCAGCACCAAACTTAAACTTGGCTTAGACTGTGGGATTTTAGTTCATATTTTTCCATCTGAGATCAGTTTTAATATCCGAATAGATTCTTATTATAATCCTAAACTAAAATCGCTAAACTGACATCTTCACAGACAAATGATTAATGGTGTTTGTGATCAGATTTGATGAACTTCAAACAGTGAAACGATAGGAGTGTCGAACCCGATGACCATGTCACGTAAGTAAACTTACCTTTTCAAAATAGTTTTTCTTTGCTACTCGCTACCACTTAGCGAGAGAACACAATTCTGTCATATTGTAGTTGGGATGATATTCATACCGTCTGACAGGCAACAATCACACAAGATGAATAAGATCACACAGTGTAACCTTGGCTTTATATAACCGAATTCATAATACTGCTAATCCATCAAGGTTGAAATCTATTCGAAGTAGGCCGGAACAAGATCGCTGAAACAATAAAAAAAAACAGATGATACTATGAAATAAGAAATAAGGTAATGGAGATCCGAAATAAACTGGAGAACTTACAAAAGCAACTCCTATGGGAATAGAAATATCCTTGCTAGGAGATTTTTTAATTCATGCCCCAGTGACCCTGGCCGCACTGTTCCTTTGGATGAATGAATTAACCTTGCAAGTGCATCATGCGGCATAACATATTTGCATTAAATAATATGTGCTTTTTTAATAGATCAGTCAGATGAACACTTTTAGTAAACATTTTTTTAAGCTCTAGTTTATCCTATGTTCTGCATTAGTGTCTATAAAGATCTGTTTAATCCCAGAATTGTGGTGAGGCAAAGGAAGACCCAGAGCAGAACCAAGGTTAAATCAGTTGAATAGAATGGTGACAATGATAAACTTGGCTCATGGTAGATGATGCATCAGGGAACCCTAAGTCCTCCAAAGCTTCACGGCAGAGTGAAGATAAATCGGTCACAAATTTAGTTCTCTCATTAAAAGAAGGAAACCTTACATTTTAACACAAAATTGGTGTGTTCTGAACTGGCTTTAGTGGAACCTCCTCCAGTTCACAGACGTTCTTGTTCTTTAAACCTTTTGTAAGTGTATTGTTCAGTTACAGCATTTGGCAGACGCTCTTTACATTTGATCTCTTTTTTTTTTTTTTTTTTCAACTAAGAACAGAGGGCCCAAAATGGTTTCTTCGCAGAGGTGGGAATGGAATCCCGATCTTTCTGATATCAGTCCAACACCTTAACCATTAAGCCACTACTTCCCACCAAACCACTTCTTATTGTACTGTATTTGCTAGTCTATGGTAGCTCTGTCTCGTGTTCTGGGATAGAATCAATGTTCCCCATGACCTTGTGTAAAACATGTGGTACAGAAAATGGATGGATTGATGGTGTGTGAGCAAGATGCAGTATGTGTTCAAGCTATGACTATCTTTTTAAAACACACTTGCATTGTTGACTTTGACAGTAAAATATTTTACTGAGCACTGAAAGCAACATCCAGCATAGATGAACGATTGATTGAAGGTTGAAGAGAAGGTTGGATAGAAGGTTTTCGTAAAACAGAAGAACTATGAGAAAACTTATAGATACAATTTAATCATTTAATTAATTCTAATTGTTAGAAATTTCGAATTAGAATTAATCCAAAGATTTCCAAAAAAGCATTATTGGGCCCCATGATTCATTCATTCATCTTTTTACCTGCTTATTCCTTAAATCAGGGAAACAGAGGTCAGCTGGAGCCTATCCCAGTACACATAGGGCAAGAGGCGGGGGGGTACACCCAGGACAGGTTGCCAGTTCATCGCAGAAATTGTTTAGTTGTATAATGAAAATTCCAGTTCATCATTACAGACAACTGAGAAATGAGGGGTTAAGGGCCTGGCTCATGGGCCCAGCAGTGGAAACTTGGTGGTGGTACTGCCAGTAGAACTAGAACAAAGCATTACCATAATATCTCAGACCTACTTTTTCTACCCCGACTCCCCCGCTTCTTGTTTGATTCAGATCCATGATCTTCTTTGTTATATACCAGACATGTATTGTGTTTTAACAAAGCTGCTACTTAATTTTGCCTAGTCGATCTAGTCAGGCAGCTTTGTTTTTTCTTTGCTCTAGATCTCTCTTTTGCTCCCCCTCTGTCACGCTGAGAAATTGCTTGGCTTTTTTGAAAAAAAGGATTCGGCTCGAGGTCTTTTACCAACTTGATTGATTCAGCAGTCCACTCTTCCTGAGCACATACTGAAAACATATCACCTTCACACCTCCGCCCTGAGTGTACAGTGAGTGTATTTGTTGGTAGTGGGGTATTGGTACCCAATGTTTTAGGAACCACACTGCTCTTATGGCTCTGCTCTTATACGTGTTTACTGGGTACTTGAATACACACAGTGCAGAATTGATCATGCTCTGCCATCTTTTGTCATATCTTTCATTTATTCATCTCCTAACCTGCTTATTTCCTGATTTGGAGTTTGCTTGGGCCAAACAACCACACACACACACACTCACACACCCCTATTGACTAACAAGTTCTAATGGGCATGTTTTGGACTGTGGAAGGAAACCAGAGTACCCCAAGGAAACCCATGCAATCACAGGGAGAACATGCAAACTCTGCACAGAAAGACACCTTGCCCCGGAATCAAGTTGCCCCATGCTAACCACTAAGCCACCGCACCGTCCCTTGTGGTATCATGAAATTTTTCTTATGGATGGATGGATGGATGGACGGATGGATGGATGGACGGATGGAGGTTTTTGTAGCACAATTTAGAAGAACAATGAAAGAACATATAGATACTATTTAATCCTAATTTAGTGACTATAATCTTTGCTTCTGTCCTGTGATAGGTGGATGTCTGCTAAAAAGGATTTCTACATTAAAGCGATCGGGGGAGCATTACAGATAGTGCTGGTCTTTAGTAAACAGAAGTTACATTTAATTTCTAACAAGTATAAACAAAAATAATGGTTGTAACACTCTAACACTAATAGGAACAAAGTGCTTTTAGTTTCAGTTTAATCGATGGTCTTAAGTTTATGGAACTAAAATTAAATCTAATTGGCAGATGGGAAATGAGAGACAAAAGAAGTTTGGACCAAACATTCATTTGTTATATGAACCTTGAAAGACTCACATAACTTTATTCATTCATTCATTAAATCATTCCAACCCTCTTAATCCCTAATTCGGGGTTACAGGCGTCTGCTAGAGCTTATCCCAGCATACGTAGCGCGAGAGCTAGGGGTACATCCTGGACAGGTCGCCAGTCCATCATAGGGCCACACATAGACAAACAACCATTCACACACAATCCTATGAGCAAATTATAATTACCAATTAAGCAAATCTACATGTTTTTGGATTGTGGGAGCAAACCAGAATACTCGGGGAAAAACCCACACAAGAGTAGAGAAAACATGCAAAGAATGATCCTCGGCCCGGGAATCGAACCCGGAACCTTCTTATTGTGAGGTGACCGTGCGAACCACTACGCCACCGTGCTGTCCACATAGTATTATTATATAGGTAATTATAGTTATAATTATTATTATTATTATAGTTGGTTAGGTCTTTAAGATTGAGTATAATAGTATAAAATTATTTGTATGCTTGTGTGTGTGTCCCCTGCTTCTTCCAGGTTTTTTTCTGGTAGTATTATCATTATTAGCTCTCTATGGGCTGTGCAGAATACACACTCTATGGTCAGGTTATAGTAAAGGCTCATCGTCTGCTTGTCATATTGATCACTGTGCATCTCTTTTATCCATACTGCTCTCCTATTCATATCGGACACAGCGGAAAATCAATCCAAGCACAGGGAGACAGGGGGCAGATTATAGATGAGATGAATCTTAAGTGGCACTGATTGGTTGAATTATGAGACAATAAAACAGATCCATTCAGGTTTATAACATTGAGAATTTATAGCAAAAAACAAAAAGGCCAATTGTTTCTAATTAGGTTTTTTTTTTTCTTTTTGTGCTTTTATTTTTTATTTATTTATTTGTTTGCCATCTTATCAGCATTTGTTTGCATTCATCGGCTTAGAAATTCATGTAGCTTTACAGTGGCTAAAGTTTTAATGGGATAAGTATTTATCAGGAATGAATCAAATATAGGAGCGGCACGGGGGCATAGCGGAAAAAGGTCCCTGACAAGGGGGTCCTTCTGTGCAGAATTTAAGTTCTCTCTGGCGACCTTACCCCGGCTTTTCACCCTGTGTACGCTTGGATAGGCTCTAGCCAAGTCCAAGTCATTTAGCAAAGATTATGGTAAAGATCATTTTTTCTATTATTCATCTTTATAGTCTTAACCTTAAAAAAACAGCTTTTGACTTCCTGACTTGCAATCTTTCAACCAATCAGTTCCAAATATAATATTTCTTCTTGGCAACAACATAGCTGAAGTTGGCAGAGTTGGCAATGTTGAGATTTTCATTGGGGGTGACGAGGATGGACAGGATTAGAAACGAGTTCAGGGAATAAGCAAGTTAGAAGATGGATGGATGAATGGATGGATCGTTGGGTGGATGGATGGGTGGATGGATGGATGGATGGGTGGATGGATGGTTGGATGGATGGATGGATGGATGGGTGGATGGATGGGTGGGAGGATGGTTGGATTATTTTACAAATTATTTTGTTGAGGTTGTACTGGAATATCCTACAATGAAGTGGTCGGGGTCGGCACTACAAACAATGCTAACCTGTTCTTGAAAATCATCTGGTTTGTAAAAAGTTTCAAGAATCATTAGCCAATCATATTTTTATGTTCAGTGACAGCCTATTCTCTAAAATTTAATGCAATCAAAATGACACAGCGCTGCTACATCAGATATCGTCGCTGATCTACTGAAAACGCCTCTTCCTCTTGAGTGAGAAAACAAGATAATTGAGAAAGCTATACTGAAGCTAGATTCACAAACTAAAGCCAACCGTAAGCACAAAGCACAAAAAGCCACTTTGTTGGCCGTATTTACTTATTAAAACGAACAAACAGACATGGAATAATTCTGGTTTGACAGTCTGAACAGCTTCACTAAGGCAGCTCTTAAGCTTCTTAAGCTTACATTTGCACACTGAAAGCCCACAGTACACCACTGTCTGTATCCGAGATCTGCTTTTACACATTATACAGCAACAATAACCCAGGAGAGATGTACTGACTAAAAAAGGAAATAAAGATGGTGAGATTGTCAACAGACCACTTCATAAACAGATTTGATATGCCAGTCATTCATTTTCTCACCCGCTTATACACTAATTCGGGGTCATGGTGCCTATCCCAGCTCACACAGGGCGAGAGGCGAGGGTACACCCTGGACGGGTTGCCAGTCCATCGCAGGGCAACACATAGACAAACAACCATTCGCGCACACATTCACTCCTATGGACAATTTACAATCACCAATCCACCTAATTTGCATGTTTTTGGACTGTGGGAGGAAACCGGAGTACCCGGAGGAAACCCACATGCAAACTCCGCCCGGGAATCAATCCCAAGACCTTCCTGTTGTAAGATGACCGTGCCGCCCGTATGCCAAAGTCACTTTTTCTGTAATGATTGACAGGAGAAAATGGCCTTAAACCAATTTATTTATTTATTTTTTTCACATGCTTGTTGGTCATATCCCAGCTGTGCCACATTGGACAAAAGAAAATCAAATTGCACTTGACACTTGATACATGTGGTGTAAATAAAACCAAAGTTTTGCCCCTAAATCACCTCATCAAAAAGCTGTTGTGAAATAAAGAAGCTTCTATTATAAAAAAAAAAAAACTTAAGAGAAAGAACAGAAGTTTTCTCGTCACACAAAACTAAATTTGTTCAGCTTGGCTGTAATGTTCTGCACAGTAAACATAGAAAAATGTTTAGTCCAAAGAAACCCTTCCTAGATTTGAAGCATGGAAGGGTAAATCATGTTGCAGAGATCAGAGATGTTTTGCTAGAAAAGGCAGTGGATGTACTTCAGACCATAGATTGCATCATGAGATGGGAGGATTATCTTGAGAAAAAAAATCTTTAGCTATAAGGTTGAAAGCTAAAACTAAAAATCCAGCGTTCACATTGTGTCTACAGAGTTCAACAAGTTAAATAAAGACTTTTATAATGACACATTCTGTTCAAATTTAAGCCAATCAAACCTGCAATAAACATTCAAGCATCCCAGTCATTCCTACACTGTGTGTGCAATTCCACTGCTTCAATGCAAGTACAAGTGTTAGCCTAGAGATTAAAGTGTTGGACTAATACAAGAAAGGGTTTGATTCCCACCTCCAACAAGCAACCACTGTGGGCCCTTGAATAAGGCCCCACAATTGCTCAGTTGTAAAAAAGAGACCATCCCTGTGGATAAAAGTGTCTGCCAAGTGCTGTAACTGTAACTGTAGTACCCAGTTTAAAACAAACAATATACATTTTCATGCACTAGTTTCATCCACCAGGAGAAATCATCATTGTCAAGCAATTTCTCATTGATCTACTCATTACATCTACCTGTACTTCAATCTTTTACATCAATTCACTCCGATGATGCAATAATTGTAAGTAGTCATCGGTTCGGAGGGTTTTTTGCAGTAATTCATGTAGTATTAGGAACAAAATATTGAAGATCTGTCTCGAAACTGAATTTTAGACATTTGTTAACACTTTATCAAGAAATTTTTTACATTTAAAGACCTGCGGACTGTTGGGTAGAACATAGAAATTAGCTAACATGTTAACGGAGCATCATCAACGGAGGAACAACGTATACCGTTGGATGGTATCATTTCCAGCAATAAACGATTTGTGCTACAATGCATGACTATTTAATGGAAATATTAGGTTTTCTTTGGAAAACTAGGAGGTGGCACTGTTGAGGATGCTGAGATTTTCATTGGGGGTGACAAGGATGGACAGGATTAGAAATGAGTTCATTAGAGGGACAGCGC
>JAOTRA010103284.1:0-10995 GCA_026260255.1 Pseudolaguvia tuberculata
TAGGAAGAAACCTTGAGAGGAACCAGACTCAACAGGGAACCCATCCTCATTTGGGTTGAACAGAAATTAATGTATGTATGTATGTATGTATGTATGTATGTATGTATGTATGTGTGAAAACAGTTTCAATCTTCAGGATAAATAGGTAACATTTTCTCCAGTTTTCCTGCAGTTTGTATGTCTGATGGAGACTATTGATAAGCAGAAGGAGGAAATGGAAGGAGCAGCAGGTCAGTTTATATGGCTGAATTATTTTAAACTTTGCACACCTTTAACCTCCGCAGCTGAATCTTATTAAAACGTTAGTCTTTACCAAAGACATAAAATAATATTATAACAAATGAAGAAAAATTACTGTTCGACTGTTTAGTCCTAATAGAAAGGATTTGTAATCTCATGTTGCTGTAATACTGCACTTGATTTGAATTAGGGATTAAAGAAAAATCACATTGAATATAAATAAATTAACCTAAACAGAGCCGCGATAACAAATTTCTCTTGCACGAATGTCGATTTTCTAATCCAAATCCTCTTACAAACACCGAACATAACCTGTATAAACTGATACTGATACATTTACCTGTCCAGTGAGAGACGTACATAGTGTTTAAACATGATTTAACTTTTCAATACGATCTCATTATTTGTACTACTACTACTACTACTACTACTACTACTACTACTACTACTACTAATAATAATAATAATAATAATAATAATAATAATAATAATAATAAACTGAATTGAATTAATAATAATAAAACCTCTCTGAACTACATGTAAAATGAATACATTTAAATTATTTCCATTTCATTGAAACTGCTGCATGTAAATAAACAAATCGGAGCGATAGATGAACTTGTAAAAAGATCGAGAATTAGTAGTTATGTATATTAGCAAATAGTTTAGCAAATAACATTTACTTTAAAACATCAGTAATAGCAGCTTACCGTGAAAAATATCTGTTTTATTGTTTTCTGAAAGTGGAACGTAACCAGGAAGCAAAACGTAAAATTCGCAGCACGGAATTATGGGGAACGTAGTTTCATCTTTATCTAGTATACTAACTTTTTTCATTTTAGTCACAAATCTTGAATAACATATCTGAATAACGTCACATACCCGCTTATTCCATAATTCGAGGTATTTGGTCATTCATTCATTTATTCATCTCCTAACCTGCTTATTGCAGGGGTACACACTGGACAAGTTGCCAGTCCATCTCAAGGCCACACATAGATGAACAACAACACACTAACTACTATGGCCAATTTATATGCCTTTAATCTTACTCATACTGTCTACGTTCTCAGCATTTGGGACACTATTTACTCTAGATATTCAAAGAACCAGTCCAATTGCAATTTGGCTTTTTGTTAAATTCATTTTAGATTTACAGGAGTCTGATATCTCTAACATTTGTACACATTCTCCAAATTACAAATAATGGAACGCATTCAAGTGAATGTTATTGATAAACAGATAAATCATACCAACAAGATCTCAGAGCATAAGCAACCTATGGGGATGCTTCAGTCCTGTCTTGCCACCAGGGGGCTTCAAGAGTACATGAATTTATTCATTCATTCATCATCTTACACGCTTGTTCTCTAATTCGGGGTCACGGGGGTCTACTGGCTGCCTTTCACAGCACACATAGGGCAAGAGGCGGGGGCACACCCTGGACGGCTCGCCAGCCCATCTGAGTGCCACACATAGACAAACAACCACTCAAACACACATTCACTCCTATGGACAATTTAGAATAACCAATTGACCTAATCTGCATGTTTTTGGAGTGTGGGAGGAAATCAGAGTACCTGAAGGAAACTCACATATGACGCCCTGCCCGGCCCGAGAACCAAATTTGGGACATTTGTCTTGTTGTGGGGCAACCGTGCTAACCACTGCCGCCCGAGTACAAGAAATGACAGGCTATCTTCTATAGTATGTCAATAGGCAATGGTAATTATACAAAGGTGTAATATTTATGCAATCGAAGAGTGAATGAATTAATGATTTGCACATTTATATTTCCTCTAAGGAGTATTAATAGTTGTCCTAATGAACTTGTGATCACAAGAATGAGATCCTTAATAAATACAGTGGCTACAGAAAGTATTCAGACTTCCTTAAAAATTTTACTCTTTGTTATATGGCAGCCATTTGCTAAAATCACCCCATATTGACAGAAAAACAAAGACTTGTTGACATTTTTGCCGATTTATTACAAAAGAAAAACTGAAATATCACATGGTACTAAGTATTCAGACCCTGTGCTGTCACACTAATATATTTCATTCAAGCGCTGTCCATTTCTTCTGATAATCCTTGAGATGGTTCTAAACCTTCATTTGAGTCCAACTGTGTTTGATTATACTGATTGAACTTGATTAGGAAAGCTACACACCTGTCTATATAAGAACTTACAGCTCACACTGCATGTCAGAGCACATGAGAATCATGAGGTCAAAGGAACTGTCTCAGAGACAGAATTGTGGCAAGGCACAGATTTGGCCAACGTTACAAAAAATTTCTGCTGCACTTAAGGTTCCTAAGAGTACAGTGGCCTCCATAATCCTTAAATGGAAGACGTTTGGGACGACCAGAATCCTTGCTAACTGGCTGGCCAAACTGAGCCGGGACAGGACAAATGGTTGCGAGGGAAAGGTGAATGTTGCCAAGTACAGGGATATCTTGGAAGAAAATCTCTGAAGACAGAGTGCTCAGAACCTCAGAATGGGCTGATTTTAGCTAATGGGTGCTACATAACAGAGTGAAAAAGTTAAGGGGGTCTGAATACTTTCCGTACCCACTGTAAATATACAAAGACTAGAATAAAATTATATATTTAAATTAGCAAATGTTTGCATGTGCCACATGCAATTAAATTTAAAATGCAACTTGTATGATTCATACTGTACTTAATGCTATTTATTTAGCCTTGATGCACTAATCCGAATGTTGATAATACAATGTCTCCTCCTCCTACTGATCCTCATATATAGAAACTCATCACACTCTCAGCAAAGCAGGCACAGGAGACAACAGGAGGAAAAGGAAGGGTAGTTTCATATACTATATTAAAGTACATTAAACTTAAAACAAAACATTTTAATACATTATATGAATATATTTAGAAAAAAATTGGATCCACTTTTTTACTGTAACATAACAAAAATAATAATTTCTTTTGCATGTAATTTTATTCATGCTATTTTTTCTGCAGTGCAGCAGAGGCTGAAACACTTATATAAAACACAATGACTGCTTGCATATTCATACGAGGAGGAAAAACTGTAAGTATTTTATGTCCTCTTATTCCAGCTGCAAATTTTAGACCCAGGAACTGGTTATAAATCTTGTTGAGGTAATATTACTATTTCATACAATTTTGATTACGTCTTTTCTTTTTCTGTAATTCAGGGACACACACACAACTTTTACGATCACTTATACTTGCTGAAACTAGGAGAGAATAAGCTTTAGATGAATTAATTCATATAATTATTTAGTTTTACAGAAAACACAATTTAGTTTCATTTACACCAAATACACACATACTTAGTGTGATATAACTTATACTTAAACATAAAAGTTATGTTTCGTTATTTTAGGAGAGAGAATTGGCAGATGATGAGATTGAAGGTAAATATGCTAATATACTGGTAATATATTAATCTATGTTTGAACAATACATGCTACATACTTATATATATGTTAACAGTAGTTTGATGTTTATCTCAAAAGATTTTTTTAAGTGCATAAGCCCTTATAACCATTCTAAGGTTTTTTCATTTTATGCATATTCATTCATTCTAACCCGCTTATTCACTAATTCTGGGATTTGCTGGAGCCTTATCCCAGTGTAGATAGGGCGAGAGACAGGTTTTATGCACATTATAATTGAAAATCAATTTTAAAAAATGCAGTACCTGGTCTGGCCAGTGTTTTTTTTGTTGGAAATGATTTGCAGTAATAATGCCTATTTTTCACCAGTTAATATGGTTTATCAGGGTTTTAATAAAAATTCTATTATATACTTTCACTAAAAAATATTATTTGTAGTCTAAACACTAATTTTCTTTTGTAAAAAGCAGCTCTGAAAATCAACTGTTTACTGTAAGAGAATGTATGTTGAATAAATTAGCTCAGTTTATTATTAGCTAAATTTATTAGCTCAGTTCACTCCACCTTTTTGTCACGTGGGGTATTATAAACTAATAATTAAAAAATTAACCAGTCATTGTCAAAAATCAAGCATACTGCTTCAGTTCAGATTAGGAGAAAAGCTTTGAGAACCTAACTGATGCATAGATATCAGTTTTAATACTCTGTCTTTGCATGTCAGTGCATTAAAGTGAAGGTTACACATACTAAAAACCTGTACACTGACCGGTATTGGATTTTAGAAGTAACATACCCTGTGTTCTGTTTATTGTACCTATGTTGTAATTTCACAGGTTGGTTTAGTTGGGTTGAATAGATTCAGTGACTCTATTGTGTGCTTGTGTCTTGCTGTAGAGCTTCGTGAGGCATTTGAAGAGTTTGACAAGGATAAGGATGGATTGATCAGCTGTAAAGATTTGGGCAACCTGATGAGAATGATGGGTTACATGCCTACAGAGATGGAGCTCATTGAGCTCGGACAAAATATTAACATGAACTGTAAATTCACTAATGTCATCTTAAAGACGTATTAACTGATCATTAGCACACAATTAATACAGTAGATGAAACTGCGCTCTGACCTCAAACTTCCATGATGGAATATGCGAAGAATTTCACTGTGCTATAAGTGACAAACCAAGGCATTTACAGTACATTTACAGTACATGTCATAATTCAACATTACTGCATGTTCAAGAGACCCCATATTTCTTTGTTATTTTGTTACATTCATCAATATTATGTGATTAGTTATTTTTCTGAAGAATATGTATAAAATTAATTAAAATAACTTCCACATATAAATTTTATATTCAAAAATTAATATTACAGAGAAATCAATTTAAATTCAATATGACTAAAATGTTCCGAAATATATTTCAATTTTAAACAATTTTAGTCATTTGTGAGAACTGCAACGCCGGAGGTCCGTCGGGAGAGGGCGCCCTCACCCAATTACTAAACAAGTGCTTCCTGTTTGCAGTAATTGGGCGTGGGCTCCCTTTATAAGGAGGAGATTTGTTGAAGGACATTGTGAAGCATTATTGCCCTAGGCCTATACCAAGCGTGTAAACGTATTTTTGGATTGACTTTTGGATTTATGACTATTTGGATTTTGGACCTGGTTACGATTTTGGATTGCTCCTTGGATTTTGTTTGCACAGATTCTTCCCTGATTACCCTGATTTAATAAAGCTTCTGACTACTGCAAAATGGAGCCGGGTGATGCTTACACGCTCACGACACCCCTGTCGTCACAGAATATTTCGCCCACCACGGAACCAGCAGAGATCAGGACTTTGAATGACCTCCTAGCCACTTTGAACAGTCAGGCACAGACCCTCCGGGTGTTACAGGGGCAGGTAAATGCTCTCTCCCTGCCGGCAGCCGCACCAACCATCCCACCGTCATCTGCTAACCCTGCCTCTTTACCCATGAAGTACAACGGAGACCCAGACCTTTGTCGTGGCTTCATCTACCAATGTAGGATTTTTTTTTTCAAGCAAGCACATAGATTCCCCTCTGAGGGTAAGAAATGTGCCTTTCTTATCTCGTTACTCTCTGACCGTGCCTTAGATTGGGCTAACGCGGTGTGGGATACGGATGAGAGATTTAAGAACTCCCACGAATATTTCATTAATAAACTGAGAGAGGTATTTGAACACCCTGCTGGGGGACTCGACGTATCCACCCGTTTAATACGTCTGCGTCACGGAACACAGTTTGCCGCGGACTACGCGATAGCGTTCCGCACACTTGGGGCTCAAAGCGGCATGAATGACATCCCCCTCAAGGTATTGTTTAAAGAGGGATTAAATGCTGAGCTTCAGGCTGAGTTAGTGTTTCGTGGAGAAACTGACACTTATGCGGAATTCATACAGAATGTCATTCGTGTGGATAACCTTCAGTGTTCTCACCCAACTCGACTCTCACCTCCCGCCACCGTGGTTGAACTTAATATCTCGCACTCACTTTCCGATGTTGAACACATGCAAATCGGAGCGCACAAACTCAGCGCAAAGAAAAGATTGCGCCGACGGCGCGTTTGATTATGGTTTTATTGTGGAGAGCCCGGACACCGATGCCCATAGTGCCCTGTGATTTCCCTGAAACCACACCAGGAAGTAAGTCTGCAAGCCTACCCCATTAGCGTGGAAGCTAACTTAACTACCAGAGTGCGGTTGTGTTTTAATAACATATCACGTGTGTTTTGTGATCTTGTGGATTCAGTATCAGCCATAAATTTGATAGACGAGAATCTAGTGAAAAGCTTACGAGTGCCCACAATGCAGTGCAACCTGGTTATCCACATTACTGCCATCGACGGCCGTTCCATTGGAAAAGCTATCACACGGAAAACTGCGTTAATATCGTTGGACATGGACTGTAATCACAAAGAAAAGATATATTTTTATGTAAACCAAGCCCCAAAGACTCCCCTTATATTAGACTATCCCTGGCTGGCCCTACACAATCCCACCATCTCCTGGAGGGAAAGGAAAATTGTAATGGGGGCTCAGCGTGATGATTGTGTGCGAGACTAAATTATCAAATAAAGGTACCCCCTGTTTCAAGGTGTCGATGAGTCCAGAAGTCGTTCCTCTATGCTACCACGACTTAGCTGAAGTATTTAGTAAAGAAGGAGCAGCTGAGTTACCCCTTCATAGAGACCTAGACTGCAGCATACAACTGATAGAAGGGGCAGTTCCCCCTAAAAGTCCCTCGACCCTCTTCATCACCTGCCGCGACCGGGTTTTTCTTTATAGAGAGAAAGGATGGGGGCCTACAACCTTTTCTTGACTATAGAGGACTAAATAGCCTTACAGTAAAAAAAACTATCCTCTTCCCTTGGTGCCATCAGCGCTGGAGCAGTTACGAGAGGCAATTATGTTCACTAAGCCAGACCTGCGCAGTGCCTATAACTTGATCCGAATCTGGCAGAAAAAAATGCCTGGATATTAATGTGAGTTTTACCTCAGGGTATTACCCTCAGTCTAACGGGCAAGTCAAGCGCATGAATCAAGAGTTGGGCCGCTACCTTCACTCCTACTGCGCGCGCAACCAACATTGCTGGAGCAAATTATTCCCATGGGCTGAGTATGCGCAAAATTCATCGATACATTTGTCAACCGGACTAACACCATTTAAATATGTACTAGGTTTCCAGCCTCCCTTGTTCCCATGGTCCGGGGAACCTGCTGAGGTACCATCAGTTGAGGACTGGTATCAGCATAGCGCACTGACATGGGAAAAGGCCCTCGTGCAGCTACAAAGTGCTGCTGGCTTGCAAAAGAGGCAGGCAGATAAGAGGTGCTAGCCACCTCCCTCCTACCAGCCAGGTCAACGGGTTTGGCTATCAACGCAGCGCTTGAAGCTTAAACTGCCGTGCAAAAAGTTAAGCCCCAAGTACATCGGTCCTTATAAGATTATCTCATCTCATCTTCTAACCGCTTATCCGGGACCGAGTCGCGAGGGCAGCAGTCCAAGCAGGGATGCCCAGACATCCCTCTCCCCAGACACTTCCTCCAGCTCTTCCTGGAGAACACCGAGGCGTTCCCATGCCAGCCGAGAGACATAGTCCCTCCAGCGAGTCCTGGGTCTTCCTCTTGGCCTCCTCCCAGTGGGACATGCCCGAAACACCTCTCCTGGGAGGCGTCCGTGACAGATGCCCGAACCACCTCAGCTGGTTACTCTGAGCTCCTCCCGGATGACCGAGGTCCTCATCCTATCTCTAAGGGAGCGCCCAGCCACCCTGCGGAGGAAACTAATTTCAGCCGCCTGTATCCGGGATCTTATCCTTTCGGTCATGACCCAAAGCTAGCTCAGCACAGAAGTCCAACAACAGAACACCACTCGAGTTCAGATTAGGGGGGCCGTGCCTCCCAATCACTCCCCTGCAGGTATCACTGTCATTGCCCATATGAGCGTTGGAGTACTTTCCAGCACTTCTTCTATAGACTCTAAGAAGGCTGTGTATTCTGCACTGCCATTTGGCCCATATGCATAAACAACAGTGAGAAACCTATCCCCAACCCAAAGGTGCAGGGAAGCAACCCTCTCGTTCACTGGGGTGAACTCCAACACATGCCGGATAAGCTGGGGGCCTAGGAGCATGCCCACACCAGCCCGCTGCCTCTCACCATGGACAACTCCAGAGTAGTGGAGAGTCAAGCCTCTCTCAAGAAGTTGGGTTCCAGAGCCCAAACTGTATGTGGAAGAAAGCCCAACTATATCCAGTTGGTACCTTTCTACTTCCCGCACAAGCTCAGGCTCTTTCCTTCCCAGCGAAGTAACACTCCATGTCCAGGGATTGGGTCGCCAAGGACCCCGTCTTCGACCGTCACACAATCCACAATGCACCGGCCCCTTACGGTCCCTCCTGCAGGTGGTGAGTCCACAGGAGGTCGGCCCCACGTCACTCCTTCGGGCTGAGCCCGGCCGGGCTCCATGGGATAAGACCTGGCCACCAGGCGCTCGCACACGAGCCCCAACCCCAGGCCTGGCTCCAGGCTGGGGCCCCTGTTGCGCCATACCGGGCGACGTCACTGGCCTTGTTTTAATATTACTCATAAAGTACATTGGACTGCACTTTGTCTGGCCTGTCCTGTAGGACCTGTTTGTCTTGGGAGACCCTACTGGGTCTCCCAAGACAGACTGCATGTAGCCCCTGAAAACATAGCTCCTACGATCCTTCAGGCACTCAAACCTCTCCACCACGATAAGGTGGCAGTCCATGGAGAGGCCTTATAAGATTATCCGTCGGACTAATAGACCTATCGACTACAGTTGCCCGCACCCATGCAAATATCTCCTACCTTTCATGTCTCTCTCATTAAACCCTATGTCTCCCCCAGTCCAGCCCTGCGAGTCCCAGCCGGACCCCTTGGGTCCCATCAAACTGGAGGATGGCCCAGCTTACAAGGTGCACGAAATTCTGAGATCTAGGCACCGGAAGGAGGGGTTGGAGTACCTGGCTGGACTGAGAAGCAGATTTTGGTGAAGGCAAAAGACATCCTGGATCCGGCACTATTCGATGACTTCCACGCCCGCCATCCCTTAGCACCCGGGGCCCCTGTGAGAACTGCAACGCCGGAGGTCCGCCGGGAGAGGATTACTGATCAAGTGCTTCCTGTCTGCAGTAATTGGGCGTGGGCTCCCTATATAAGAAGGAGATTTGTTGAAGAACATTGTGAAGTATTGTTACCCTAGGCCTATACCAAGCGTGTAAACTCTATGTATTTTTGGATTGACTTTTGGATTTATGACTATTTGGATTATGGACCTGGTTACGATTTTGGATTGCCCCTTGGATTTTGTTTGCACAGATTCTTCCCTGATTACCCTGACTTAATAAAGCTTCTGACTACTGCAAAATGGATCCGGCTGATGCTTACACGCTCACGACACCCCCGTTGTCACATCATCTTGAAATATTTTGCTGTAATATAAAATATTTTATTTACAAAGCACAAAATCAGCTTGTGGTACTTTTAACATTAGCAACAGAAACAAAATGTAGGTTTAAGGGAAATTACTATGTATGTAATGTATATTTTATGAACAGTGTGACTCTCTGGCTTGCAGTGGGGGGACTAGTAGATTTTGAAGATTTTGTAGAACTGATGGCACCAAAACTACTGGCTGAAACAGCTGGCATGATTGGCATGCAGGAGTTGAAGGATGCCTTCAAACAGGTCAGTAAGTTATTATCTACTATTTACTGAAAGGAGTGATTTATTCAATAATTGTCAGAATTATTAATTTTTTATTTAAATGTCTGCAATTGGCAAGATTTTCTGTACAGTGTTCAGATTATTATGATCTTGTGAGTAGCTCAGACCTTTTTTGAGTACATACTGGTTTTTACAAATCTCTTTAACCTAAAAAATATCATAGAAAATTAATATAAAAACAGTTGTTAAAGGATTTTGTTAAAATACAACACTTTTTTTGTAGGTTGCAACTTTTGTCAGACAGCTTTACACAGAATGGTTTACATTTATCTCAACTTTAGGGGTTAGGGGTCTTAGCTGCCCAAATAAATAATTTGTCTTTTTTGACATTTGGAATAAAGTTATTGTAATTTTGTTTCTTTTACTTTTTGTATTTCTAGGTTCTTGCAATGCAAAAACACATTCAAATTGTAAAATTACTTTAAATCAAATATTTTTATTAATTTGACTAACTTCTACTAAATATAAAATTCAGTGTTATTAACTAATTAATTACATTGTCAATTTCATACGTAAATCGTTTCTTCTTCTTTTTCCATAGTTTGACATTGACGGTGATGGCCAGATCACGACAGAAGAGCTAAAGTTAGCTATGACTAAGTTGTTGGGTGAAAACATGAGTCCTAAAGACATCGATGCAGTGGTCAGAGAGGTCGATAATAATGGTGATGGAACTGTTGATTTTGAAGGTGTGAGATAATAACAGCCATTCTTATTCACCCTCATTACATGAGGTTATTTTATTCACTTTATTTGAAGACCACTGTTATAAAAATTTAGCTGTATATTTTTGCAGAGTTTGTGAAAATGATGTCAAGCTGCTGAGAGCTGTAGATGTGGGAAGTGTCCAACACTACTATGATTCCTTTCTTACTATAAAATGAGTTCAACTAAGTGTTTTTAGTTGTCAGTGTTGTTATTGTAACAGGTTTTTTTTTCCAATTTCAGTTTTACAAATTACATCACATCTCAAATTTCATGTGCAGGATTTGTATAATTGTGTACCTTTTAGGCATCTGTAAGGAAGCTGGCTGTGCCACGCCCCCTTTCCGTAGCGTCGTCGTCCTGGTAACAAAATGGCTCCAGGGCGATG